>ML664199.1:9925825-10006740 GCA_007570785.1 Antilocapra americana
TGGGGCGGGGGCTGTGGCAGCAGCTGCAGCAGCGGCGGCGGCAGCGGCGCCAGGAGCTGCTGCTGCAGAGGCGGCGGCTGCTCCTGGACGCCTCCGGTTCCCGCAGCCGGAGCCCCAGCCCGGAGGTGCCGGGCGGTGCGCTGGGTGCTGCGGCTGCTGCCCGCCCGCCGCTGCCCGGGCCCCCGCTGCCACCCGGGCCCCGGCCGCAGCTCGCGCCCCCGTCGACCCCGCCCGCGTGTGTGCCCCAGCCGGGACGCCGCCCCCGGCCGGGTCTCCACTCCTCGGCCGCACCGCCCATGACTGCGCCCGCTCGAAGATGGCTGCGAAGGGCGCGTACGGCTCCCACCTGAAGATGGAGAGCGAGCTGGAGCGCTGCCGCGCCGAGGGCCACTGGGACCGCGTGCCCGAGCTGGTCCGGCAGATGCAGGCGCTGGTCACGCTGGGCGGCGGAGGCGGCCGGCGAGGCAGCCCGAGCGCCGGGTTCACCTCTCTGGACGCCGGTGAGTGAGGAAGGGAAGGGGCCGGTTCGCCAGCCGAGCGCGCGAAAGGCGCCGCCTCCTCCGGGAAGCGGGCCCCGACTGCCTGGGGCGGGAGGTGGCTGCTTTCGGTATTACTCGTCCCGCCTTGCTGATGTTAGGAACAGCCGGGGTGCTTAGGAAGGTTCTTCTGCCCCAGGAGAGAACTCACGTGCAGGGTGTTTGGGGGAAGAGAAATAAACGGCTTTTGCTCTCTGCCCTTTCCGATCTTGTGGGCTACTCCGACTGCTGTGAAATGGTGGTGCCAACACGTATCAGCTCAGGGCGTGGGCTGGACCCCTGCGCCACCCCTCCAACCCCCACTCCGGTTCCTAAACTCCGTCTGGTGAAGACTGTCTGTCTCTCTTTGCCCTCCCCTCCTTCCCCCGTCGAACTGACAGCGAAGCTCTGTGCACAGCCAGTACGGTTGGGGGCTTGACGAGCGCCAAGGTGGACTGGTGAAGTGGGAAAGAGGGCTAGTTAAGCCTTCGTTTCCTCTTCTGTGTTCTGCTTCAGGACGCCTCTAGCCCTGACAGTCGGTGACTTTAGCAGTAGGGCTGGTGTGGCTGGGCTGGGCTCTTGTACCGGGGCGGGAAACCAGCCTGATGTGGCGGTGGGGAGCACCCCGCCCCTCTCTCCAACCTCAAATCCTGTTCCTCGTACCTTCAGCTCAGCCCAGCGAGCCCTGCCTGAGCCCTCTCTGTGCTCAGCCAACTTTAGAGCCTTTGTGGAAGGAGGCAGGGAGTAAATCAATACATATATAAAGTTTTAAGGACTGCCCAGCCCGTCGAAGGCTCTGTAAGGAGACAGGATGATGATAATATCAGTAATAAGTAACTTGCTCCTTGACTGTGTGCCAGTGTCTAAGCCCTGTAATCAACTCGTTAATTTCTCCAACAACCCCATGAAGCAGGTACTCTTGTTTGCCTCTTTCAGAGAAGGAAACTGAGGCACTTACTTAAGTAACTTATCGTCCAGCCAATAAGTGGTGGAACCAGGTTTTGAACCCAGATTTCTTTTTTTGATATAATTTATTTATTGGCTGTGCTGGGTTTTCGTTGCTGTGTGTGGGTTTTCTCTAGTTGTGGAGAGCTGGGGCTACTCTTTAGTTGCGATACACCAGCTTATTGCAGTGGCTTCTCTGGTTGTGGAGAAAGCTCTAGGCGCTTCAGTACTTGCAGCTCTTGGGCTCTAGAGCACTGGCTCGTTGTGGTGCGTCAGTTTTGTTGCTCCGCAGCATGTGGAATCTTCCCGGACCAGGCATGGAACCGGTGTCTCCCATGTTGACAGGTGGATTATTACCTACTGGGCTGCCAGGGAAGTTCCTGAACCCAGATTTCTGAGTACATCCTTTTAACTACTTGCACCATTACCTCTCAAGGATGTATTACACAAAAACCGAGCTTGAAGACCTAACGAAAATGGATGGGAAGCAGAGGGGTGATCAGAGGGCAATTGTGTGTTAGATTGTGGAGCTCAGAGAAAGGGGAGGTTTCAGGAAGCAGCAGAACCAGTGCTGGCCTCTAATTGGTTTTGGGAAAGGCAGAGTATTGTTTCCTGTGAGAAGGAAGGATAGATGGACACCGAGGGAGCTAGATGGCAGGGATGGACAGTTGGTCTGAGACTCTCAGGTAGGTCTAAATGTGGCGTTGCACTGGCAAGAGCTAAAGATGCATGTGGGAGAAACTGATGGGCATCTGTCTTTTAGGGAAGGATTGATAAATTTCTGTCCCCTGTGTGGGATGATGTGGTAGGGTGGGGCTGGTGAGGGTGGAAGGGAAACTAACCCATGCAAGGGCACTGGGGCCTGGACAGTGCGTGGGAATCTGAGTGAGGTTGGCAGCACCACAGAGAAACGTGCTGGGCCCACAAAATGAACCCCGGCCTCCTGGAGTCTCCTAAACCATTCTTCAGACATCTCAAGGAGGTTGCCTAATTAAGTCATTGGTACTGCAGGACAAAAGAGTTTGGGGAATCCCAAAAGCTAAGACATTAGGCTTAATAGGTTCAGTATGGTTAAACTGATTTTTTTAAACTGTAGGACTTCCAGAGCCTTTCATGTACTCACCTCCCAGTGATATTCAAGCCCAGGTTAGAGCATAAACACACATTTCTCAAACTTACTTTGACCATATGGTATGAAGCATTATTGGGAAGCACTGGCATGGCATAGTTATAAATGGAATGTGTAGTAATAAAGTGCTTCTTCTGTTTGAATAAACTTTTTTTGTAAACAGCCCAGTGGGGAAGGCAGAGATGATTGTCCCCACTTTAGACACCAAGGCCCAGAAAGGTCACATAATGAGTAGTGTGTGGCAGAGAATGTGTGCCCAAACATGAGTCTCAGCCACCAAGTCTACTAAGGACAGAGGACAGAGTGCGGAGCCTGGCTGGGCTTCACAGTGAGTACCTGCCGGCCCAAAGAGGGAGGCTGGGGGCAGTGGCGTCTTTACTGCCAATTTTGAGGTTTGGTTCTATGAGTGATTTTCTCCCACTGTTAAATCTAGCCCAATGCACATTCACAAACAGACACACACAAGGAAGGAAAACAAGTGACTTCCAAAGCGCATGTGTAGGGCATTTTTGGATTGTCTGCTATTTTGGTTGTTTCTCCATTGAGTTTCCTGATCACTGGAAGGATTGGCAGCCTATTTTTTTGAGGGAGTGTTGGCACTGACCCGCCCTGCAGCCCAAGACGGGGATTCTTAAAAGTCCCACCTGGTCGATTAGATGGTTACAGTCAAGGACGAGAAGCATCAACATAATGACATAATTTGGGAGAAGGGAGGAAGCTGAACCCCGGCTGAACCCTGCTTTACAGACTGAGGCCCCACTGTATCTGTGGGGTTTCCTCCAGAAACAAAGACTAGCTCCCAGAGCCTGGGTTTCACTCCAGGCAGCAGGAGGGGAAGACCCAGTTGGGCCCTCTTTCTGGTCAGGGATGAAGGAGTGAAGGATCAGGAGATGCTCCCCCAGAAGAGGCCCTTATACCCCCCTTTCCTGTCCAGGGAGATTGCTCCCCACCACCTGCTCAGGGGGAAAGGGGTTGTTACTGTTTGTACATTTTCTTTCAAACATATCCGGTTTAGATTTGGTCAGGATGCAGCAGGGGAACCCCAGAGTGTGGCTAGCTGTAATGGGGTTTGTTCATGTAGAAACAAAGGACCCCATCCAAGTGGTTAAAAAAAAAAGAAAAACTTTATTATGAAAAAATTTTAAAACATCAAAATGTAGAAAAATGAATCTCATGTATCCATCAACCAGTGTCAGTAATCACAAACTCGTGAATAGTCTTGTTTGAGCTATACCCTGGCCCATTTCTCCCCCACATTGCTATTTCAGTGTTTATTTATTAAACAAGAACTCTTTTGAAAAATAAAACTACCATATTATTATTGCAGCCCCCTTCATCTAATGCTTAACTTTATAGTTCATTTGCTAGAATCAGGATCCAAATAAGGCCACACATTGCATTTGGTTAATGGATTGAATCTCTCTTTTATCTAAGATATTTTATTATGAAAATTTCAAACATACAAATTTGAAAGAATTTTGCAGTAGACATCTATATTGCCACCACCTAAATTCTGATATTCTTTTACTGTACTGTCTTTAATCACTTCTGCCACACTCTCCATTCAGTTTGAATCTCTTAATCTGTAGTTATCCATCTTTTAAATTAGTGATTAAAAAAACCTGGCGATTGTTCTGAGCTTTTTTTCCAGTTGAAGCTAGAGGGAGTGTGTTTGAGGCAGGTGGCCTGTCACGAGTTTTGCCCTCTTCCTCCTCTCGCTGTGGTTGGAAGGTCCCACCCTTTGCAGTTCTGTGAAGTGAGCAGTTGCAGAGACCACTGTGTCTCCTTTTGACCAGGAGGGAAGGGGCTGATCTGAGCACCTGGCCTATTGGCTCACCCAGCTTTCCTGACTGAACTGACAAGTAGAAGAGAAGGGAGCTCTGCCCTGAAAGTATGGGTTCTGGGGAGGAGGCTGGTATCCTTGAAGTGGGTCCCTATGACCTCTCACCCATTGAGAGGCCTGGAGAGGGGCAAGAATGGAAAGGAAGCTGGCCCCAGAGGCCTCCAAACAAGGTGGCAAGGTGGGAAGACTCTGGGGCCACTAAGTAGGGGCTTCCTTTGTGCCTCTGCTAAGGCAGAGGGCTGGGCTGGGCTGCCAGAATCAAGAGTCAGGCTGTCAGAGTCTGTGGCACTGTCTGTGAGAAAGGCTGTTCTAATGCCCTGGGAAGGGAGAAGCTGGAACACTTAACCTGACCCGGGATAGGGAGTAGATGTCAGACACTAAAATGATAAAGAGCAATTTGTTTTACCTTTGGAGAAGGATAGGAAAGCCTCGATCTACCTATATCCTTATTTAACAACTGAAAACCCAGGATAGCCTTCAGTTCCATAGCCTGACCACTTGAGGACAGCGGCATGGAAAATGTGGAGCACAGAAGAGAGTGGGACAAGGAAGAAAAGAAAGTAAATTTCCAACATCCACTTGAGTGTCTGCTAAGTGGAAAAACAGAGACTGAGTGGGGAGTGAAGAGGGAGGGCAAAGGGTTCTGGAGAAGGACCCGGAGTGTTAATTTACAAAAAAAATGTGTAACTCACAAGTGTGTAACAGTGAGAACTGTTCTTATTCCTGACCTTGGAATTAGCTTTTAACCTACTGTTTACAGCTCCTTAGACTGTTCCAATTTCCAGCCTATCAGAGGCTCTGCTCTGCATGGGATGTGGGGAAGACAGACTGTTCATTGGCTGCCTTACGTTATGTTGGGTTGTGACCATAACAATATTGCACCTCTATTGTCATCTATAAAATGAGTAAAATTTCTACCTTTCAGAGCTGTGCAGATTAAATGATACTAAGTGATAAAGTACCTGATACACAGTACGTGCATGCGTGCTTAGTCGTGTCCGACTCTTTGCGACCCCATGGACTGTAACCCATCAGGCTCCTTTGTCCATGGGATTTTCCAGGCAAGAATACTGGAGTGGGTTGCCATGCCCTTCTGCAGGGGATCTTCCTGACCTAGGGATCAAGCCTGCATCTCCTGCATCTCCTTCATTGGCATTCTTTACCGCTGAGCCACCAGGTATTCAAGGAGCCCTCAGCAAACATCAGCCCTCCTTTGGCAGTAAAAGGCACTCTTGTGTTTTAGAGTAGTGCTTCTCAAGCTATCCGTGGTGAAGGCTCAATTTTATGTTCTGGATTTTGGGTTTTGTTTTGTTTTTTAGATTCTCAATCTGTTGTGCTCTGATACTTTCTTAAAATACCTAAACTGATGCTCACCCCCAATTTTTTAGTATTTGATTCAGCAATTATTCTGTTACATGATTATCAGTGTTTCTAAACATACTTTATAAATTTCTGCACTCACCCCGCAGGACTGGGTCACAAACATGCACAGACCTGCCCCAGCCCACTGACCACACTTTGAGCATTATGTGTTCCGAGGACAGTTCCATTATTTTGAGGAGAGGTATGGGCCCTGGAGAGTATTTCAAGATTGAGGTTTGCCTGGAAGGAATTGGTTTCTTTTGGCATGAAAGGAAGGCGCCAAGGAGCTCTAGGGAACTCCGGGCTGGGCAGTTGAGTGGCTGGGGCGGGACCTGGTGGTCCAGTGGCTGGGTGCAGACCTCAGGGGCAGGAGCTGTGTGCGCAGGTGCGCCTGGCGGCGGAGGGGCGGGGCCAGCGCAGGAGGCGGAGCCTGGGCGGGGTTCGGTTCCCAGGGAAGTGCAGGTATGCTCAGTCCCTCAGTCTTCTCCAGGTCTTTGCCACCCCATGGACTGTAGCCCTCCAGGCTCCTCTGTCCAAGGAATTTATCCAGGCAGGAATACTGGGGTGGGTTGCTGTTTCCTCCCTGGGAAGTAGAGGGTTCCTAACTCTGCCTTAAGTCTTACAAATGAGAAGGGGACAGCAACTTGCCGGCCCACAGCTCAGAAATGCTGCTCAGGCACCCACTTCTAAGTAGCTCTCTTCCCTTCCTGTCTGAGATTTTGGAAACGTAGGATATTTCCCTTTGTGCTTGGGTTGATTTAAATTTTATTTTTGACTGGATAATATATTCACATGGGTCAATCTTCCAAAGGTAACCAAAAGAGTGAAAAGCCTCCCTCCATTTCTGCCCCTTCCCCATAAAGCAGCAGAGTTAGCAGATGCTTATGTTATTCCTTTGTCTATTTTTATGCTTAAATGCACAGTGGCCCACTGTGTGTGCTCCACTTTCTGATCAGTGTGTCTTGAAGTTCATTTCGTGACGACCCATACAGAACTCCCTAATTTCTTTATATGGTAGTACGGTGTCCCTTTTAATGAATGTATCATGCTTTATTTAATCAGACTCCTCTTTATGGACATAAAAGTTGTCTCTAGTTTTCTGCTATTATAAACAACACTGCAAGAATGGCCTTATATGTCAGTTGTTTTACACATGTTTGAGGATGTCTGTAGGCATGGGATTGCTGAGTCAATGGAATGTGCAAGGAATAATTTTAACATATGTCACCAAATTGTACTTTATGGAGGTTCCACCAACTTTTGCCCCACCAGCAGTGGATGATAGTTTAAGCCATCGTTTTTGCCCATTTCGTCCAAATGTTAATTTTAGAAACCATGAGGTTGGTAGCAAAGAATGGGCTTGTAGGCTGTGGCATACTCAGAGGGGACATGTCCTGTGACAAGTTTTCTTGGGTCTAGATTTCCAGGGTGCTCTCTGCAGGGCCTCTCCCTTACAGAGAAAGACTCTTACTCAGGGACAGGCAATTGAATATATCTGTGGCTTTGAGTTGTGAGCAAACTGCAGTGGTCCTGAGAGTGAGGAGTGAGTGGTGTTCTGAGTAGGTCTGAGAATGCCGTCCTGGCAGCAGGAAGAGCTCTAGAGGAGGTGGGACTGAGCGCACCTTCCTGGAGGCATTTTGGATCCGCATGGAAGTCCCTAAGCCCCATGGCTTCCTCATGGGAGAGTGGAAAGGATCTGTTTCACTCAGCAGCTAATATTTATTGGGTACATGTATTCAGTGGTCCTTGCTCTGTTCGAGGGGAATGGGCCATGAGCCAGTCACACCGAGCACAGCCACCTGAGGCTATCCCTAAATCACCCTCAACCTCAAATCCTGCACCCTGAGCACCCAGATCCCACCCCACCCAGGTTGCCCTTGCTGTAAGTAGCGGGAATGTGGTGGCCCCAAGACTGGAGTTTTCAGTGCTGTTGGGGAGACGGCAAATTAAACCAAGCAGTATAAAATCACTAGCTAAGTAGTGAGGTCTATAGAACAGCTAATGTATGTGAGAGAACTCCAGAAAGTGCCAAGTACTGAAGATGTTCAAGGATTTGCCTTGCTACACCAGTAAATCTGCTTCCCGCCTTAACTCTGCTTGGCTGTTAGATTATCCCAGTGCCGTGCCATAATCAGTCGTTTTAGTTGTCTCTGACTCTTTGTGACACCATGGACTGTAACCCACCAGGCTCTTCTGTCCATGAGATTTTTCAGGCAAGAATACTGGGGTGGGTTGCCATGCTCCAGGGGATCTTCCTGACCCAGTGATACAACCCACATCTCCTGTGTCTCCTGCATTGCAGGAGGATTCCTTACTGCTGAGCCACCGAGGAAGCCCAGGTTATCCCAGGGTCATGTTCAAATACCTTAAAAACAGAGAAAATCAATTCTGGTTACATGGAAGTTAGGAGCGCTAAACTTCTGAAATGTGTGAGCCACCTTGCTTATTTTTCCTCTAAAGTTGTTTGGGAAATGTTCCTTCTTGGTGTAAGAACTTATCATTGTGGAGCACGGATATGATTTTGTCATAAATTCTGAAATTCCAAAATTTGTTCCGAGTCCTGGGAACTCCACCTCCTCAACCTCTAACACTGCAGAAATTAAACCTAAGGGGGCAGTTTGTGCTGTGACCCTGGTAGAATGTCTGTGTTTTCTCTTCAAAGGCTGGCTAAGTTTGTGGAATCTGTGTCTTTATTTTCTTAGACCTGGATCATTCATGTGCCTGGGGTGGGAGTGGTTGGGTGCGTACAGTCTTCACACTCGCCCTGTTAAGGGGACTGCTGCCCTCACCTACCGACTCTGACTCCTGCCATGCTTTCCAGATGACTTGGGGAAGTTGCTCCTGGCTGAGGCCCTCCTAGAGCAGTGTTTGAAGGGGAACCATGCCAGGATAAAAGACTCCATCCCTCTGCTGGAGAAGAATGAGCCGAAAATGAATGAAGCCAGAAACTACCTGAGCAGCATCCTTAACCACGGGAAGCTGCCGGTAAGCTGTTCTCCCCTCTACCCACCAAGCCTGGGCTGTCTCTCCTCTCTCCTCCCTCCTGTCTGCTGCTGTCCAGTCTTGCCGGGGTCATTTGCTTGCTGGAGAAGCATGTATCTCTTAAGGGTCAACCTTGCGCTGTTCAGTACAGTAGCCACTAGCCACAAGGCTCATCCAAATTGAGAGGTGCTGTGAGTGTAAAAAACATACTGAATTTTGAAGACAGTACAAAACGTGGAATATAAAAGATCATTAATATTTTATATTGATTACATATTCAGGTGATAATATTTTGAATGTATTAAGTAAAATATATTATTAGAATTAATGTCACCTGTTTTTACCTTTTTTAATGTGACTAGAAATTTTTACTAGAAAAACCTAAATTACAGTTGTGGCCAAATGGTAAATTTCTGTTACACAGTGTTTGGTTGACCTAGTTTGCCCCTGATCATTTGGCCTCTTCGAGGGTCTCAGGGAAATAAAACCTAGTAAGCCTACCTTCTAGTTGGAAACAGGCAAATAAGCTGTTGTCTGGCAATGGAAGCATTCCATAACATGGCAATCCAGTTTGAGTTCACGTGCATTTATTGAGCACCTACTGAATGCAAGGCATTGAGGAGTGATATAGAGGGAGGTACAGTCTCACCTTTCTTTAGACCTTCACTGCTCGAAGCATGGTCCACCCACTTGCACTAATGGGTATTATCTGGGAGCTCTTAAGAATGCAAAATCTGGGGACGTCCCTGGTGATCCAGTGGCTGACTCTGCACCCCCAGTGCAGGGGCCCAAGTTTGCTGCAGCTAAAGAAGACCCCAAATAACCACATAAACAAACATCAATATAAGGAAAAAAATGCAAAATCTGATTCAGAATCTGCATTTAAGAAAGCGCTCTCAGTGATTCTCATGCACTTTATTTAAGTTTGAGACTGTTCTCAATTCCAGTGTCTACTGAGCTGTAACAGAAGTATTGGTATGTCATTAGAGACCCAAAGAGGAAGTAATTTCTCAGGAGATATTCCAAAGGAGTATAGTTCCTGACTTAAATATTGTATCGCAACCCACTATGTGCAAGGCAGTGTGTTACGTACTGCAAGGGCAATAAGCATGAGTCCAGGGTGGACCCTGCCCTCAGGGAGGCTGCAGGGCTACTGAGAAGAGAGTCCTGTTAAAAAACTGTTCAAGGCAGACTGTGATGCATGCCACTGGAGCAGCTTATAAGGGGAGACAGGTCTTGGGGGACAGTCTCTGGGGTGAGCTGGGGCAGTCAAACTCAGGCTGATGGTAGTTCTGAAATTGGACCCATTTGGGGGCTGGACCTTGAAAGGGGTCAGGATATGGCCTTACACAGATAGAACAGGGCATTTTAAGCAGTGTATGATCCAAAAGTTCTTAGAAGGATTTCCTTTAAGTATGTCAATTAGCAGGAGCATCAGGGAACGGCTTTAATTAGGTGTAAAGGGACATTGTGGCCAGAGAGTTGGCAGTGAAATACCAGGCCAGGAAGTGGGCGTGTCTTCTGTAAGCGGTGTGGGAGACTGTCCGGGAGTTGAAGGTTACTGCCTTCAGACTCCTTGACAGGGATTACTGTAGTCCTGGGAGGTTTTGTCCTGGATTAAAATAGCTGCTTGACCCTCAGCCTGTCCCTGATCTTCCAGGCCTTCCAGTTTCTCATCTGCCCATCAACATGGCTGAACTTGACTGGGAGGTCTCAAGTTTTTCCCATCAAGACCCTTAAAATTTTTTTCTTTTCCGGTAGACTTTTTAATTATATATTAAAAATTTCTTTTTAAAAATAAAAGTGACTCAGGCTTATGGTAAAATGAAAGTTCACTAAACTAAAAAACCAGTTTGAATACTAACAAGTCCTTGTTTGCACTCCTACCCCCACGCCCACTCCCATCCCAAGTTGAGCTCTGGTCATCACTTGCTGTGAGTTCCATATGCCTTCTCTGTGTGAACCGTCACATGTACACATGTGTGGAGTTTTCTTTTCTTCTTAGCGTTGTGGGGTTCTTACTTGTCAAGTTGCTCTTTTGCACCAAAAACTTTCACTTCATGCTGTCTCCATGCCAATACCTCGTTCTTTGTATTTGCCAAACAGTATCCACGTGTATTATTGTGAAAACTGCTTTATCTACCATATCAAATTTATTCCATACAGATTTTACCATGCTTTATCAACCAGATACCTAGATAGGCGCTGCTAACATTGAGAAACTCACTGTTATATGGACCAAGGCTAAAAACGCCATGTTGATCAGGCAAAATAAAATACTAAAAGTAGTTTGTGGGATTCTCTGCCTTACCCCAAAGGTAAAGGTGTGACTAGGGTGTGATATTTCTTGGCAGCAGATGAAATCTCAGGTGGATTCCCACGCATTCTGAGGCGTTCTCATGGGGTGAGGAGGAGAGGTGGTTCCCGGGGCACCTCCTCAGGGTGGTTTGGAACCTTCTGCCCTCAGTCACCTCTGAGATCCTGTACAGCTCCGTGCTTTGGAGGCTGGTGAAAATAAGCCATTTGTCCTGATTTCTGGTGTCCAGTGAATGCCAGGCTCTGCCCCATCTTATTGAGGCCTCACAGTAACCTCCTACAGTGGTATTTACTGTTACTCCCAATTTCAGACGAAGAAACTGAGACCTAGGAGAGGCTAGTCACTTAGCCAAGGACCACAGCGTAGGTCTTGAACACAACCTGTCCGCCTCTGCTCCCATGTTCTCATGTTCTTTGCCATTTTTCAGTGTTGTGTCCCGAGTGCTGGAGTAGAAATTAAATAATGGCTGAGAAACTGGGACTAATGTGGGTGGTGATGTTGAGGCTTTTGCTTTTAGAGATCTCTTTTTGGCACCTGTGAAGTATTTCCTCATCTCTTCTTCCTCTTACCTGAGTGTACACATGAGGTCACTCTTCCCTGATTATTGACAGAGACAGTGAGGCACAAAAAGTCTCGGTGACAGGCCTGATCCACCCAGTTGAGGGACTATTCCCCAGACCCAGTGGCTTCTTGCAGAGCATCCTTCATGGGGCCTAGGCTCTGTGGTTCCCACACTGTTGAATTGACAAGCCAGGTTCAAATTCAAAGGCGCGGGTCCCAAAGACCATAGCCAATTTTTCATTCTGCCGGGAAGGGACATTCGCAAAGCCCCCAAGCACAACAGCAGAACCATACCATCTTCTATTACTGTCGGTCCATAAAAGAACAAACATCTTAACATCAAAACACAAGACAGATATGCTTACAAATTAAGAATTATGCCCTTAAGAATTAAGGGCAGCTTTTTAACTAGCATAACTTTAACTTTATAAAATATTCACTGCATTGTCCTTAATTTTCCACCAGCTTGGTGGATATCCTGTTGTAAACTGTTATTGGTTCACCAGGAACCACTCCAAGCTATACCCTGTCATCTCGTCCTGAAACATGTCCTGAGCTTAGCTGCCCTTTTCCCCCTTTACAAGAGAACAGAATAATAATAATAATTAATCATGGCCTGTGTTTATCTAGCTCCTTTCTAGAGAAAAGTTCAAAGCTCTTTTCTGGACTTCGTCTACTAATGCTCTTGGCTTCGCTGTGACGGGAGGTGATGGGTGGCTGTTATTATCTCACCCTCAGCAATGGGGAAGTCCAGGACCGAGCAGGGAGGAAATGTGCCTCTAGGAGGTGTGTGATCTGTGGCCCTGACCCAAGGCAGAGGTGACACTGGGGGAGACTAGCAAATCCCTTTGAAAAATCCAGCCTTTGAGCAGGTCTGTAGTCAGCAGGTCAGGCATGCAGGGGGCCCAGTGGGTCCACTTGGTGGAGACATTATGTGAGGTAAGCAGAAGGGAGCTCTCTGGTAGCCAGGGAGGCTTCTAGGAGGAGGTGTGCCTGAGCAAGGCCCTGCAGAAGAGTGGAGGATCTGCATAGACTAAGGGGAAGGGAAGACTGTTCTAGATGAGGCTTGTGTGAGCAGCAGCAAAGGAAGAACGTGTTTTGGACCAGTAGGGAAGAAGATTTTGGCTTCACCTTGTTCCACTTCCCTTTGTTGGCTTCTGAGAGGGCAGTAGGTGGTGAGGAGTGGTGGATGCTTCCCCTGGGGTCATGAGTACCCCAGACTCTGATCTCCCTCCAGGGGGTCAAGGGCAACACCTTCCTGTTGGTGACAGAGGCCAGGAGTGGGGACCAGGACTGCATCTCCCGGGAGCTTCGTGGACAGAACTGATGCTGTGTGGTGGGGATGGTGCTCAGAGCCTGCCAGAGGGGTGGTGGGCTGGCTGAGCCCAGACATGGAGGCGGAGGGCTAGAGACGGTGGCCTCAGAAGGTGGGGGGTTGTAGAGCAGTCTGGGCCCATGTCCAAGGCCAGGACTCTCAGGCAGGGCTGACCAGACCTGCTCGGGTCCTGAGGGAGTTCCCAAGAGTGCTCATATGGGGCGGAGATTTGAGTGTAAGCAGTACTTGATCACGTAGGGGAAAGAAAACAGGCGTGTGTGCACCCACTTGATTCTGATAAGATAAGGGCCGTGGCCTCACTGGCCTTCACTCTCCTGTCTTGCGGCTGTGGCCGTCTCCGCGCAGGGGTCCTGCTGCTGTGGGTGAGGGTTTCAGCTTCAGGCCCCTCACTGGCAGGACTCTTTCCAAGGCCTTTCACCTGGATAATTAGTTATGCATATATGCATCTATCTATCTATTATATAGATGAGGCTTTCCAGGTGGCACTAGTGGTGAAGAACGCACCTGCCAGTGCAGGACATGTAGAAGATGCGGGTTTGATTCCTGGGTTGGGAAGACCACCTGGAGGAGGGCATGGCAGTCTACTCCAGCATTCTTGCCTGGAGAATCCCATGGACAGAGGAGACTGGGGGGCTACAGTTCATAGGGTCACAAAGAGTCGGACACGACTGAAGTGACTTAGCACGCATGTGCATATATAGAGAGGACCCACCACTATATAAGCTTTAGGCCCCACAAAACTTGGCTGGGTCTCTGATTCCCTGCGTGTGTTAAGAGCAAGTGCCTGAACTGAGTGCCAGTGCCTGCCTTGGGTGAAGCTTCTGGGAGCTTCAGGAGAAAGGCCCAGTCTGTAAGCCACTTGCAGTCTAGTTGGGGGCGTAAGACACACACACACACACACACAACACAATTAGGGACTCGTGTGAAGAAATCACCAAGAGCCACAGTGTAGGCCAGGGACTACAGGTGTGCAGAGAGGGGAGCTGCTCACATGTACTTGAGGGGTGGGGAGGCTTCCTGGAAGAGGAGGGCTGTTCTGAGCAGGGTCTTAGGCAAATCGTGACGGCTCAGTGAGGGGAGTATTCACCCCCGGGTACCTGGTTGGGGGTGGGCCAGGGGCTTTGCGGCAGGAGCCTGTTGATGTGGTCCTTGTCCTTTCAGCCGCAGTATCTATGTGAGGCCATGCTGATCCTGGGCAAGCTGCACTATGTGGAAGGCTCATATCGAGATGCCGTCAGCATGTACGCACGGGCCGGCATTGATGACATGTCCATGGAGAACAAGCCCCTGTATCAGATGCGGCTGCTGGCAGAGGCCTTTGTCATTAAAGGTAGGCGTGGGCACCGGCCGGGGCTCCCCTTCACTGTGCCCAGGTCATTACACTCTGACCCCCGTGTCCCTGGAGCATTGACCGGCCACATGGTTGCCAGGGTAACCAGCCACACCAGCACATGCTGGCTGACCGCAGGTATGGGCTGGATGTCAGGTCAGAAGACTTGGGTAACCCGCCCTCGCTCTGGTGACAGATAGTAACCCAGCTGTGTGCCCTTGGGCATATAGCGCTTCACCCTTCTTGGCCTCAGTTGATTTAAGATAGGGTCGTAATAACCTGCCCTCGCAGGGTTACCATGAACAAGAGGAATCAGTTGTGTAACCAGGTTGGAAAAGGCTTAAAAAATGTGCCACCTGTCGTCAGGCTGGCACCAGTGTTGATGTTGGCTACAGGTCAGGTGCTTGATGGCAGAGAAACCTGGAATCGCTCAGATATCTGCTGCTTCCCTGCTGTGAGCAGCCCGGGGGGAGGTGCTGGGGTCCTGTGATGGGCGGGTCAGAGCCACCTCCCAGGGTGAGTAGTGTCCTGGTGGGGAGCTAGGCACATGGGCTTAGCAATGTAGGAATTCTATGATGGGGGTTGTGGATGCCCACGTGGGGAAAGAGTGCCCTTGACCTGAGCTTGCAGGCGTTACCTGGTAGTGAAAGCCCTACCCAGACTTTGCACTGCAAGCTCCTTCTTCCCTGGATCCTTGAACCCTGGGGTCACGGAGCCTGAGCAGTGGCTCTTGGTGGCATCGAGGGTCGCAGGAACCTGTCTGTCCAGGCTGTTGCCAGGATTCTTGGATGGTCACTCCTCTCTTTATTCCAGCACAAACCAACCCCCAGAGTCTAGAAACACACGTGGCCCTGTGGGGATTTGGCGCCCGGTATTGGTAGAGTATTTGTCACCTCTTTTCTATTGTAGATGGGGACATTGTGCCATCTTATACACAGGGAAACTGAGGCCCAGAGAGGGAAGGCACCTCACCCAGAGTTACCCAGAGATCTGTGGTGGAACCAGGATTGGAACCTCCACCTCCTGTGATGTTGGCTTTGGACTATGATTCCCCACTCCCGGGCTTCTGTCTCCTTTGGGTCCCACAGGGCTGACTAGTCTGAGCAGGGCACAGCCTCCTTTGAGAGCTGTTTATCCACCCCTGAGTCCCTGGGTCCCTTTCACCGTTGAGAGACTGTTATTGCCCTCCCGGGAAATCCTCTGAGATTTTAACCCCAGACAGACCCAGTGCCGGGCTGTGAGAGGCAGGTGCCCATCTCGGATGGTTCAGTGTGGGGTCTTCTCCCATTGCTCTCTTGTCCCCTTCTCTGCGCCCCTGGCACAGGCTGGGGGGGGGGCGGTTCTTGGGGGGTTGATCTTCATTTGGCATTTGGAAACCACTTCTGCCACCAACTCCCCAAACCTAACACCCTTCCTCAGGGCTCCTTTCCAGCACTTTCTCCTGTAGACCTGGCTCGGTACCTACTGCTCCCTGTCTCCTGCTTTCTACTCTTTCCAGCACGCCTCCAGCTTCTTGGGGGAACACAGGCCCAGTGGTCAGAGGCGCTGCAGGGGAGGTAAGGAGCCGGGTATCCCGGCGTGGGCTGCTCGATCATCTGGCTGTGCTGGCTCCCCAGCCCCCCCGACTGCATGCGGCCTGTGCTTGCCTTCCTCCTCTCTGCCGGTCCTCTCGGTCCTGATGTGGTGCCTGTACCCTGCTGCTTGGCATGCTGAGGTTCACCTGCCCCTGTGTGTGCTTGGGATTGCACGTGGCCTCCAGAGTGTGCATGGTGTTGGTTTTCCTGGGTCTAGGGCATCCAGCAGGGCTCCCCATGCAGAGAGTAGGGGGTAGGGTGGCTCGTCTTTGGTCCTGACTCCGTTTGTGAGCCTGGGGCTTGTGTTAGTCTGCCAGGCTGCCAGAGCAAAATGTCATTGACTCATGCTCAGTCATGTCCGACCCTTTTGCAACCCCGTGGACTGTATCCCACCAAGCTCCTCTGTCCATGGGATTTCCCAGGCAAGGATAACTGGAGTGGGTTGCCTCTTCCTCCTCCTGGGGATCTTCCTGACCCAGGGATCGAGCTATTGTTTCTTGAGTCTCCTGCATTGCAGGCAGATTCTTGACCACTGAGCCACCTGGGAAGCCCCAACAAAATGTCATAGACTGGGTGGCTTAAATAATAGAAATTTGTCACAGTTCTGGAGGCTGTGAAGTCCAAGATCCATGTACCAGCAGCGTTGGTGTCTGGTGGGGCCTCACTCCTTAGGTGGCGGATAGCTGCCTTCCTGCTGTGTCCTCATGTGACCTCTCTTCCCTGTGGGCTCCTGGAGAGATCTCTTCTCTTCACCTTCTTATAAAACCTCTAATCCCATCATCAAGCCCCCACCCTCAAGACCTCATCTAACCCTAGTTATCTCCCAAAGACACCACCTCCAGGTACCCTCCCATTTCAGGTTAGAGCTACAGTGGATGAACTTGGGGGTCCACATTCAGTCTGTAAGTAGAATGGTGCCCCAGAGTTCAACAAACAATAATGCATATTTATTAAACCCTCCCTCCACACCAGGTATGCCCTCCTTCAGTCTACACAGTAACCCCCTGAGTAGGTGCTCTCTTCATTCCTATGTTCTAGATCAGAGTTACAAGCAAAGAATAGAAGGGACCCTTATGGATGTCCCTGGAATTGGCAGAGTCAGGGTTTAAACCCAGGCAGCCAGGGCCCATAAACTCTATGATGGTGCTGCTCAGAATTCTAGACCGAAAAGAATCATGGAAATGATGTAGGTCAGTTCTCAGGTAACAGGTGAAAAAGGCTGGCGGAAGTGAAACGCTTACCGGGACATCAGTTAGCTTGTGTGTGAACCAGAATACCCTCCCTCCAGGCTGCCTCTTTTCGGCCTCTGTCTGCAGATGTTGGGTGGCCTCCTGCCGAAGCCCTACATGCCTGCTCCCCAGTACTCTGCTCCCCAGTACTCTGCCTGACCAAGCCATTATGGCTGAGCTTGTGTACCATCTTGCATAGGCGTCTGCTCCGTGGTTCCACCTGGTCCCTTCCTCTGGGGCAGGGAGTTGGGTTCTTCAGCCCACCTGGCTGGAGGGAAGGGGGCGAGGCCGTGTGTCATAGAGGGAGGGGTCTGGGCACCCTGCCTGGAGGCTCAGTGGGGCTGCAAGTGTGGGTGTCTCAAGAGTAGACTCTGGGTCTCTTCACTCAGGAGAGACATAAAAACATACTCAACTCACCCGCTTTCCCCTTCAAAGCAGAGGGACTTGGCAGTGTGTCCTCTGGGAGGTCCCTCACCAGGGCTTGACCTTGCTCTGAAGTTGGGGGGACATGGATGAGAACAGAAGATTCTTTCTGATTCTCAGGGAGGGCTTCAGACACCGTCCTAGGAGCTTGAGAGAGGCGGGCAGTTGAAGCAGTTGTGGGTTTCTCTGCTTGAAATGAAGAAACCGTATGTGCATATATGTGTGTGTTGCATGGCGTGGGGGACAGGAAGGTATATGACCCTTCAACTCCTCTAAGGGAAAAAAAATGTCTATGTCAAATTTGATCAGAAACAGTATGAAAACCACAAACTTTTCACTAAGATAGAAAAATAAAACAGCTTCACTTTCCTGTCTGAATGAACTATTCCCCCACATCACACCTGGGATCGGACTAACCTGATCCTGCCAGGAGCAGAGGACTGGATTTTAGGGCCTTACATGGGCCCCCCGGGAGGTGGACTGGGCTCTGTCAAAGCCTCTGGCTTTAAGGAAGGACTATCTCTCCCCAGGTCCTCCAGCTCCTCCTAGCTGCCGAGTTGATGGGTCTGCCACACAAAAATAGGCCTGTCTTTATGGCCAGCCGCTCCCAAGTCCCCTGTGGGCCCCAGATGGAGCTGAGGGCCCTGTCCCTGACTGTCAGAGTCCCCCAGTTGGTCCCTCCTCCCCCAGTCTTCCAAGCTCCTCTGGTTATTTGACTTCATGGTACACCCATAAATGTGATGCATGGGCCCTCCTGCTCTGGACCCTGGGGGTGGGGGGGTGGGAGGGCAGGATTATTACATGCACCACCCAGGAGCTTATTGGAAGTGTAGACTCAGTCCCTATACCAGATGTATTGAATCAGAATCTGCATTTTTAACAGCATCCCCAGGTGATGTGTACACACCTTACATTTTGAGAAACAATGCCCTGGAACTCTCTTTTAATACATATTTGTTGGCTGGTGGATTAACCTTCAGTTCATCTCTAGAATGGAAGGGAGTTTTTATGCTCACTCTTTGGATGCAGAAACTGATGCTTGTCCATGATTGTGCAGCCTGTGAGTAGCAGAGCTTGGACTGGTGGCCAGTGGTTGTCTCCCAAGCTCCCATGGCTGACTAATATTACATCATATTAATATATATGTTCCACATCTTCTTTATCCATTCATCTGTGATGGACATTTAGGTTGTTTCCACGTCTTGGCTATTGTGAATAGTGCTGCTAGAGGTGCATGAATAGATACCTCCTTTTGATACCATTCTGATTGGTTTGGGGGAAACATCTTCCATTTACTTTGCATTAAAGATAATCTAGAATAATTGGGTGTCAAGGCCCTTTTCAGAAGGCCAGTCCTCTGTACTGCTCATCTTTGCAGAGCTCTGCTGGTTTGATTCTATCTGCTCGTGGCTGTCAGCCTGTCTTCCTATGAAACTTGAAGCCCCTTGAGGATAGAGGGTCATTTCTTCAACATTCCCAATCTTCTCTCTTTCTCCCTTCCCTTCCCAGAGCACATGTTTCTGATAAATGAGGTCACTCCTGATGCTCAACATGATCTAAAAAGTCCTGTTCCTTCACCTTTTTTTGGGCCACTGCTCTCGCCAGCCAACCCCATTTTTGCTCCTCCACGTGTAGTGTAGCCAACACTTCCTTCCAGAACAGTTCAGGTGCCTCCTCCACCAGGAGATCCCCCTGACTGTAGCTGCAGACTACAGCATTCTCTCCCTCCGTCAAGCTCATTTGGACCTTGGCCCAGTCTCCCCAGTTAGAGGTCCTTTTGCTTCTCCTGCCAGGGGTCTGGTGTCTTATCATTGTACCCCTGGCCCAGCTCCCACTGGAGAGAGTAAAATTTGCCAGCAGTTGATTGAGCAAGTGCCTGCTGGGGGTGCCATGATGGACAACTCGGGTCCCTCCTCTCAGAGGAGTGGCAGGTAGGTGAGCAAAGCCTGCTGCTGGTGTGCTGCGCCCGGGGAGAAGCAGCCACTCTGGAGGAGGCCCACAGCATGCAGTGGCCATCCCAGCGCTGATGAGTCATAAGCTACCTAGTGCCACTCTTTCCAGCCCCGCCTCTGCATCGGCAGGCCGTAGTGTCAGCGAAGTCCACCGTTTAGGAAAAGCAGGAAACAAGAACACCCCGTGGTGGCTGGTCTGTAGCTTACTCCCGTGGCCTGCTGGGCAGGATGACAGACTTGCTGCCTGACCATCGTGTCCCAGCCACATGGCTGCCCCCTGTTCTGTGGGCTGCTCTGTCTTGACATCTTGGCGGGGCACAGGGGTGGAGGGGGCGGTCTTTGAATCCCCTTGGGGGCTACAACTCCTCAGATGCCTATCTCCAAGTAGGAGAATCACTGATGCCCAGGGAGAACTTGTTTGACCCACTCTGTTTCAGAGAGGGAAGTAAGTGAGTCCTAGCAAGTTGTGGGGCGTTCCCAGGTAAGCTGGCAGGTGAGGCTGAACTTTAAGATGGATCAGCTGTAGATGGATGGAAGAGGTGCCCTCCAGGTAAAGGAAAAATCCAGAGGGAGGCCCTGGGGAAATGGAAGTGACTTATTTGGAGTAGGGTATAGTCATGCCTTTCTGGAACTGAGAGTGCGTGGGAGGGACTGAGAAATGATGGGGCATCGAGAGCCGGGCAGGAAGGCTTGTGGTATCCCTTTTGCTGGTATTCCAGAACTGTAGCCCTAGGTGGCCGTACCATGAGGTGGGGCACAGCCTGTTTCCTGTAAAATTGGGCTCATCTGTTGGCCAGCACACTGTCTGGGTCCATCTGGCGTAGTCTAGGCAACGCCATTGTGGATCCACGTGACGAACTGTCCTCTTTTCTACTGATCTGAGTTTTAAGGGTATCCCCAGCTCTCATGGACATGCGTGATGCTTCAGGGCCTGTGCTTTTGACATCTCGAGCCTTCTCCGGAAAGCCCCAGTGTCGCTGTCCACCTCTCAGCGGATCTTTGGCAGATGGCTTCCTTCTCTCCTCCAGCCTGTGTTGTTTCCATTTCTCTGGCCCTTGCTCAGTGTGGTCATGATGTAGGGAATGACCCCCCATTTCTGCGGCCATGTGTCCTGCCCTAAGCCCTGCAGACGTAGTTACTGCTGCCTAGTTTGGGGCTTGTGGACCCCTTGAAAGCAGAGGTGCCTTGTGCTTTAGCCAAGCCAATCCCTTTACCTCTTGCCTGAAGCCTAGCATCAGAGAGGCCACTCTGGGAGGTTCATCTACTGGCCCACTAATAAAAGGATGGCCTGGCCATGGAGGGAGATAGCCCTAGTTTACCCAAAATACTGCAGTATGATGCTAAATTGTGAAAGTGCTGTGAAAAGTAAAAATGTAAAAAACATTAAGTAGCTGTGAGAATTATCTTTTCCTCACGCCTCAAGATTTTTTTTTCTGTTCATTCAGTCTCTGAAACCACTAGCTCTTCTACTCTCTTCTGGGATTTTATGGCTTTATTTGTGTGTGTGTGTGTGTGTGTGTGTGTGTAAGTTCAAGCTTATGCACACATGTCCTTTTTTAAAAAAAAAATTAAGCATTTATGTGTGTGTGCTCAATCGCTCCGTAGGGTCCGTAGGGTCCAACTCTTTGTGACCCCATGGACTGTAGTAGGCTGCTAGGCTTCTCGGTCCATGATATTTTTTTTCCAGGAAAGAATACAATTTTATGGGTTTAGTAAACTTTGAAAAAATGAAAGAACACCAGGCAGCTCCTAGGGCAGGATATGGTGGGATATTTGGTTTGGGGTTTTTTTTAGTCCTGGTATGGCAGGAATTAGCTGTTTATTTTGGCTTCCTTCTCAAAGGGGCGTGGGCCATCTGCCTTGTGGGGAAACGGGTGAACCCTGGCCCCAGACTGTGAGCCACGGAGTGAGAGGCTGGCCTGCAGATGGAGACGAATGAGCAGTCTGGGCGTCTTGCAAGGGGCTGGCGTGTTCATTGTGTGCTCACCACTGAGGTGAGAGATACAGAACAGGACAGGAAGGTGCGCAGGCTCACGGATGGGAGACCGTGGGGCTGGAGGTAAAGGAGTCGGTGTGGTCTCCCAGCATCGTCCCCCAGTGGCCCATTCCTCCATCATTGGCGGCCACCCCCGAGAGTAGTTGGTGGGGGTGTGAAATGTGGGCAGGGCACTGAGGGGCACATTTGAGAAACCAGCACTGATGCTGTTGGGCCAGCTGTGCCAGGGTAGACAGCTATAATTCAGCCAATGGATACACATGTAAAAAGCAGGCCCCCATGGGTGGCTAGAAGCCTCAGATTTGGGAGCCCCTCCTGGGTCATCGAGGGTGAGTGAGGAAAAACGTGTAGAGTCTGGGCTGAGAGGACGGATGGTGTTGAAACCCAAAGACCTGGGTCTGGCTGGCACTTAGAGTGGAGAGGTGTTGGGGGGAATCTCTTCTCCCTGAGTTGGATTTCCTGTTTGTCATTCTAAGGAAGGGCTAACCCCCTACCTGAGAGATCATTTTGAGCATTACTTGAAACGATTTTTGAGACCGCATGCTCTGTTCTTTATAATATCATCAAATTTAATGTTCACAGCCAACCTATGAGGTGGGCACTGTTAGCAACCTTATCTTGTGTTGGGGAAACTGAGACTTAGATCTCTGTAAATATTTTGGGGTATATTCCTCCAGTCCTTTTTTCCTGTAGGTTTACATGTTTTAAAGAAAAACAAGTTCATACAATCATGTATTTTGTAACTTGTTTTTTTAAGTTAATATTTTATGAACTAGTTTCTAGTATATGTGTACATTAAAGTAGCATCATAGCATTTCATTGCAAGAATCTATTGCAGTTTAGCAAACTTATCTCCTGTTATTGAACCTGTAGGTTAAGTCTCTCTCTCTCTCTCTCTTTTTTTTTTTTGTTGTTATAACAATACTGTACTGGATATAGTTAAAGCTACATTTTTAATTTTTTTGCATACATTATTTTTTTAAGGATAAATTTCTAGAAGTAGAGTGAAGTCAAAGTATATGCACTTTTCAGAGACTTTGATACAAGTCAAATTGTCTGCTCTTCTTAAATTTTTTCAGTTGGTAAAATATAAAATTTAGCATCTTAACCATTAAAATCTTTCAGCTGCAGTAAAATACACATAAAATTTATTATCTTAGCCATTTTTAAGTGTACAGTTCAGTCGTGTTAAGTACATTCATGTTGTTGTGCAGCCAATCTCAAAACACTTTATCTTGCAAAATTGAAACTCTGCGTCCAGTAAACAGCTTTCCATCTCCCTCCCCCAGCCCCTGGCAGTCCCCATTCTACTTTCCGTCTCTGATTTGACTACTCTAGGTACCTCATAGGAGTGAAATCATGCAGACTTTGTCCTCTGTGACTGGCTTATTTCACTTAGCATAATATCCTTAAGGTTCAGCTGTGTTGTTGCATATGGCAGGATTTCCTTTTAATAAGGCTGAATAATATCCCACTGGATATATACCTTACATTTTCTTTATCCATCCATCTGTAGACACTTGGGTTGCTTCTGCCTTTTTGCTATTGTGAATACTGTTGCTATGATCATAAGGGTACGTATATCTCTTCTAGACCTTTTTTTTTCCTCCCAGTTCTTTTGTGTGTATACCCAGAAGTAAAGTTGCTGGATCATATGGTAATTCTGTTTTTAATCTTTTGAGGAATGATCAAGCTGTACCATTTGTACTCCCACAGTTGCCCTCTTTTGAGTGTGACTTATAAGAGCTCTTCCCAACCTGGCCTGGAGGCTTCCTCTCAGGGCTGAAGCAGTCGCTTGCGTGTCTTCGTCTCTCCCATCCTCCACCCCCATAGGGTGTACCCTTCTTGGATGCCCTGTACTCCTCGACCAGCTGGGTAGGCAGGAGGGAGGGGTCCACATATCTGGAAAGTTCCACTACAGAGGAAGCATCCCGTTCTCCATCTCCACATCCAGAACCCTGTACTCCAAGGGCAGGGCTTCTTGGAAGCGCTGCTGTCCAGGATAGGATGAGTCACTCAGACTGCTGAGGCCAGGGCCAGCCTGTGTGTTGAGCCTAGGGCTGTGCCAGGATCAGTTTGCCTCCAAACGGAAAGTTTGGAGTTCATGGAAAAGCAAGAGTTCTTCTTGAAAGAGGAACACCCCTCTCTCATAGGACAGGGTGTTTTCACAGAAAAACTCCTCTGCTAGTGGAAATTCAGGAAGTAGTACCCAATGCCTCCTGGTAGCCCCTGGCTTCTTGACACTTGACAGGGCTGGGATCCACTGGGATCCTTTGGGAGCAGGCTCAGGAGCAGCCTGTCTTGGACCTAGTATGGTCTCAACACACAGGGCAGAGGGTGAAGAAACTCGAGGCCTGAAGTCCCTGGTGTATTTCCCATTAGATATTCATAGACAGGAAAATGGACCTTCATATGAACCAAAGAGCAAATATAAGACAAGCCCTTTTTTTATGGACAGAACTCAGTGATTGGACTGTGACCCTCACTAGGAGCCATTGCTAGCTCCAGGAAGCTTTTTGGTCTTCTATATTTGGAAATTATTTCACACACCACCATTTCAATGACTATATCCCCTCTAATTTGATCTTCATTAGTTCCTTGGAGTCATAATTGCTTCCTTTATAAAAATATTCCTCTTTTAGATATATTTTTATACAGTTCCTAGGTCTTAAGTGTGTAATTTGATGAATTTGGCAAATGTAGATACCCATGTAACCAACAGCCCAGTAAAAACAAAGAATATTTCCATCACCCAAGAAAATTTCCTCAGGTCCTTTACCTGTTAGTCCCTTCCCCAACCCCACCCCAGGCAATGATTGCTTAGTTTCTATTAATACAGGTAGTAATTTTGCTCTTGTTTGGAATGACATGTAACTGAAATCATATAGCCTGTACTTTTTGATATCAGGCTTCCCCTGCACAGTTATAAGTTCTGAGAGATTCATCTGTGTTGTTTATTTCTGAGTAGTAGTCCATTGTATAAATATGCTAGTTTGTTTATAAATTCTGCATGAACTATTTTTTAGAGAGGGAGAAACTTCACCAGGCTCGACATTCTGCATGAGTGAACGTGCGCATTCCTCTCTGCATCCTTCCACTCACTGAACACCAGGTCTTGCTCTCTCTGGGTGCAAAGATCAACCAGAAATGGGCAGAGAGGAAAGTTACAGTGTAGGGGAAGGGCACACGCAGAGGAGATGCAGCTAAAATGTTCTGCTGGTTCTGGAGTCGAGAGACTCCTGAAACCTTCAGGAAAGAGGTGGTTTTGCTGTGAGCTTCCAAGGAAGATGGATTTAGAATTCTCAGAGAAGCACAGTGGAGAGGCTCCTGCTAAGAGCTGAAGGAACAGCTGAAGTGCAGGGAAGGTGGCTGCCCCCCCACAGACAGGTGCTTTGTTGCAGCCAGCCCACTGGAGGTTTGGAACTGGCAGCCTGAAACTGCCCGGCAGCTGGCATCACCCATCCCAGTTCTGGGCCCAGAGGTAAGGCAGTAGGGAACCTAACCAGTGGCATATCTCTGGCCTGGGATGGGGAGGGCAAGCACAGGATGTGTTAAAGCAGACCCTCTCTGTGTCTTCTGGAGTTGGCCGTGCCCTCTGGCTATCTACGCTTGGCTTCCAGGCCAGACCCTGAACAGTTTCTGTGTCCCACCGTCCTTCAGGGGGCATCAGCCATGGGTCTGAGGAGGAGAGGCTGGGCCAGCACCAGCAGCGATGGGGGGCCCTGCCTTCTCCTGCCTCCTTGTTGCGTCCCCTCCAGCGCACCCCCTGTTCCTCCTCCCCTTCAGTCCTCTCCTAGTCATGAGTCATTTGGCAAGAGGCATGTTGGCACTCGGTGACCTGGGTAACTGAGTCTTTGTGTTGAGCAAGGGCCTTCACGGCCTGTGCCCAGCGTTTCCCAGACTGAGGCACCCCGACCTTTGGACCAGTTCACACCCCATCCTGGCAGAGGGCAAGGTCACTGGATCCATATGGATTGACATCTAGCCAAGAAAAGCAGTAATTCCTTACCTTGTGTTTGTAGAGCACTCTGTGCTTTGTCAGACATGATCGGGCTTGTCATTTGTTCAGCCATCCAGTGCTTGCATCGTGCCTACTGTGCCCCAGGTTGTAGAAAGGGGAACGTGATGAGGTCTATGCCTTTAAGGAGCCTACAGTCTGGCTGAGCAAAATGTGCACAAATAAATAAGTATAAAAAATGGTGGGGCTGAAACATGTAAAGTGTAGACCAGGAGAGATGATTGGTTATACCAGGGTGTAGCAGGAGGGGCTCCACAGAGGAGGTGGCACTCGGTGGGGCAGAAGGTGAGCTGTAATTTTGGGTGGACTTTGGGGGGGTCCTTACATTCCAGGCAAGAGGAGCAGCCTGAGCACAGTCAGCATCTGGGAGCAGGAGGTTGGATATGGGTGCGGTAGGTCCAGTGTCATAGTCAGCTCAGGCTTAGAACAAAGCACCGCAAACTGGCTGGCTTATACCCCACAGACACTTGTTTCTCACAGTGCTAGAGGCTGGAAGTCTGAAATCAAGATCAGGTTCTGGTGAGGCCCCTCTTCCAGATTGTTTGTTGTTGTTTAGTTGCTAATTTGTGTCTGGCCATTTGAGGCCCCATGGACTATAGCCTGCCAAGGTCCTCTGTTCATGGGATTCTCCAGGCAAGATTACTGGGGTGGGTTGCCATTCTTTTCTCCAGGGGATCTTCCTGACCCGGGCATCAAACCTGTGTCTCCTGCATTGGCAGGTGGGTTATTTCCTGCTGAGCCAGATTGCAGGCTGCCAACATCTTGCTGTGTGCTCACATGATGGAACAGATGAGGGAACTCTCTGGGTCCCTGTAGACACTAATCCCTATTAGGTCCTGAGGGCTCCAGCCTAATCACTTCCCCAAGGCCAGCCTCCTCATATCATCACCTTGGGCTTTAGGTTTTCGACATGTGACTTTCAAGGGGACACAAACATTTGATCTGTAATGTATGGTGAGAGACAAGGCTGGGGAGTTGACAGGGATGAATCTTGGAGGGTGTGGTACAGAGAGTCGGGAGTTTGGACCTTACACTGTAGCAGCAGGGACCCTTGGAGGGGTTGTAAGCAGTAGAGTTTTAGAAGGATCACCCTGGGAGCCATGAGCAGGATAGATGAGAGCCTGGAGGCAGAACTGTGAGCTGCATGTGACAGGAATTATCTGTTTATCTACTCAAGAGATAAAGTCGGAAATGAGGAGATAAGAGAGGGGAAGGGGAGAGGAGGCTTGAAATGTTAAATGGTCATCAGTTGGATGTTAGGGCCAAAGGCAGAGAGTTGAGGATTCTCTTCTTATACCTTCCTTCAGTTGGTTCATCTTGATTACCCACTACATGTCACATACTGTGTGGGCACAAAGATGAGGAAGATCTGAGTTCTGCCCACTGAGCACCGCCCTCTAGGACAGCACTCACTAGTCAGGACTGTGAGTTGCATGTGATAGGAGTACAATTTAAGCAGACTTTGACCCCTCCCCACCTCGAGGGAGAAGTGGGGGAAGTGATTTATTGGTGCATATCTTGGAAGGTTTCAGGGTATAGCTCTTCAGGCAAGATGTTCAAACACTTTCTTTAGGAATCTGCCCTTTACCATCATGTCTCATCTCTGCTCTGTGTAGACTTCATTTTTTTTTTTTATGAGTAAGAGTTTAGTCAATCTTTTTCCTGTCTTAAAAAAAAAAAACTGATATAAATATAGTTGTTTTCCTTCACAGCTTTCTCGTCCTGGTTTCTTATAGTTTTGGGATTTGTGTTTTTGTTTTGACTTTAGAGTTATGTTTTCTTATATTTAAATTTTTCTTTAATTTTGGTAAGAAAACACATGCATATAAAATATACCATCTTAACCATTTTCAAGTGTACCATCATGTTAATGACATTCACATTATGTAGCTTTGTGTTTTTTTTGTTTTTTTTTTTTCACGTTATGTAGCTTTGTTTTAAGGTCAGCTTTCCCTGACATTTCCAGTCTGACCTCTTAGCAGCTTCACAAGCCCAGTGGAAGGGGTGAGACTTCTGGAATCGGGTCCTCTTGGCCCCACCTGACCACGTGCACACCCTAGCCAGTCACTGTGGGCTTGATGATAAGTCAGTCTGGATCACGTGCCTGCCCTGGAGGTGGGATGGGGTCTGTACCCTGTGAACCATGGGGGCTGAGGCTGTGGGATGGACGCTCAAAGGGAAAGTGAGGTGCTGCTGCTGAAAGAATGGGAAGTGAATGCCAGGGACACAAAAACAGCAGATCCCCCTGCAGGCACATAGGACCTGAGCGTATAACGTAGGCGGGGTAAAGACTGGTCGGTTCCTCAAGAGGTCTGTGTAAATGCTGTGTAGTCAAGCATCTACCACGTGCAAAGACAGTGACACTGTGACAGTCCAAAGAGACTCATTTGCTCAAGTTGAATTACTGGGGGAGAGAAGAGTTGGATGTAAATAACCCCTCCAGGATGTAGACATGGTGAGTGCCTGGGGAGGGCTCAGGATTCCTTCGTGGAGTTCTAGGTAGCAGTTGGGCATGAGGGTACCACCAGTGTGGTTCCCCACATGGGGCTGGGGTGCCTGCTGTCTGCCCATTGCTTGATGCCAGCTGCTGCTAATACCATTCTTGCTTTAGGCCCTCCCCCTGCCTCCCCGGACCTCTGCCTCCCACTGGCTGCTCCAGAGTCTCAGATGAGGCCACTCTGGGCCCCTGAGAGGGGCCTGGAGTTGGGCGCCCCCACCTTCAAGCAGGGCAGGTCTGAAGTGCTCCCCTCCTCCTGCAGGCCTCTCCCTGGAACGCCTGCCCAACTCCATTGCTTCCCGCCCCCGCCTGACTGAGAGGGAGGAGGAAGTGATCACCTGTTTTGAGAGAGCCTCCTGGATCGCTCAGGTGTTCCTGCAGGAATTGGAGAAGGTAAGCTGGAAATGACTACCCCATAGTCACCACTACCCTCTGCTGAGCTCATGTATCTATGCACCACCCAGCCCTCCAGTCCTGCCGACTAACCCCATAGGTCATGCTTGTGCAAATTAGAAAAGAGGGCCCTGCACCCATCCTTAGGATGCTCTGAAAACTCTTTATAGTATCCTGATCTTGTTAGCATGAGACTCTTTACTGCCAGAAAAAGGTTTAATAAATAGACGAGTCCACGCTGTCTATGGGGGGGTAGCTGGCAAACTCCTTGCTCACCTCGTCTGACCAAATTTGACAGCCCTGTTTGAGACAGACCTCACAACAGCTCTATAAAGTAGGTATTATATTCATCCCTGTTTAATAGATGAGGCTCAGATTAGTCTGTTTGCCCACTCCTCTCCTCTTGGAGGGCTTTCCCGGGTGGCTCAGTGGTAAACAATCCAGCTGCCACTGCAGGAGACACAGATTTGATCCTGGGTCGTGAAGATCCCCTGGAGAAGGAAATGACAGCCCACTCCAGTATTCTTGCCTGGGAAATCCCCCCATAGACAGAGGAGCCTGGTGGGCTACAGTCCATGGGATCTCAAAGAGTTGACCACGACCTAGCGACTGATCAACAACAAGCCCTCCCCTTGGAAGGGTGCAGTCAGGCCAGTCCTTGTAGACACTCTTCTCAACTCTCAGGTGCCCTGGGAGTCCCTCACTGGATGGACCCCCTGGTGGAGAGGAGGCCCAGAAACAGGGCTGCAGTGTATTCCCTGGCACAGGTCCGTGTGGGGACTTGAGCTGACCTCTGCCAGGGTCACATGCGGTGTTGGAGAAGCCCTTCACATTTGAGTTACATATGGTTTGGAGGAAGCACTCAGGAAAAAGAGAAAGTGACCCATTCAGTAGAAGCCTGGCCTTTGGACTCTTTAAAGGGGGTGATGCAGGCGATGAGCTATAACGGTGTCCAGGGCTGGAATCAGCACCCCGGGGACTCTGGGCTGACAGATGGGCCTCGATAACTGGTTATGTGGATCCAGGGAGGGCAGGCGTGGAACCCTGTGCGTTCTCGGCAAGACTGGGTGTCCTTTCTAAGACCCAACCTCTGAGGAACTAAGGGTCCTTCTTAAACCTACTTCAGTTTCTGAAAAATAGGGTAGATGGCTCATTAATTGTTTTTCCCCTTAAGATCAGAGAGGGAGGTGGCATAGTGAAGGCAGGCCCTCTCAGAGCTGAGCTTAAGTGACAGCTCAGTTAATAATATACTTCCTCAGCTTCCCCAGAGACCCAGAGTCAGCCGTCCAGCTGTTCTGAGGTTTCATGGTATGCGACAGGGACAGCGCAGGGCCTGGCATTTGGTAGGCCCTTGAGTGCCTGTTGAATGAATGTACCAATAAATACAGAGCCTGGAGTGTGTAGCTGGCCAGACTTGAGTCTGAGATCGTGGCCCAAGCCAGCTTTGTGTTCTCAGGCACTTTCTGAGCCTCAGTTTCCTCTGAAGTGCAAATAAAACCAGCATTGGAGGGCTGTTGTGGGCGTCCGGCATTTGCATACAGAGAATGCTTTAGACTTATTTTATATACTTATTTATTTTTTCTGAAGGGTAGTGTTCTATTTGACAGATAGCATGGACTTCATACATATCCATGAAGTCTTTGCCTTTAAAACCAAACAACTTTAAAATTTAGCAGCAGTTTCTGCAAGTACAAAAAAACACACTTATTACGAACGGTAGTAAAATTTGTCAAGATATACAAAATCAGAGCAGTTTAGATAAAGCATTGGTCTAATGTAGATTGACAGAGTATAATAAAATGACATGTAGTCTGTCTTCAAATCACACAATATAATACTTAGTGGGTGGAAAACCGTCCGCTCAGTTTAAAGCACAGAAGATGCTGAGGTTCTTCCGTAACCATTCCTAGCTCTGTGTTCCCTTAGATACTCCTGTGACATGTAACATGAATAGTTAATATTGCCGGAAAGTATTATATTGTAGACTTATTTTAAATGGAAGGAGGTCAGGTTGCCCCAGCCCCTCAGCCTTGGAACCTGCAGACAGCAGCTCTCTCTGTGTTCGCCTTGCCAGGTCACAAGTAACACCACATCCCGGCACCTGAAAGGCTCGCACCCAGTCGACTACGAGCTCACCTACTTCCTGGAAGCCGCCCTCCAGAGCGCTTATGTGACGAACCTGAAGAAGGGGTAGGTGGCCGGCAGACGAGTGGGACCTGGTCGTTTCTTCCGGTCTTGGTTGCTGCTCACACTGGTCTCGCTGAATCAGGTCCCCCTTGCCTCTCGGGCACGTGTGTGCGGACTCCCTGGAGAGGACGATGGGAGGGTTGGCTTGTTCCCGTCTTGTCAGATGAGCGTGCCCAAGGGCTTGGGAGAGGGGCCGGGCTTCAGGAAGCTGCTGAAGCAATGAAGCCTGCACTTGTTGCGGGATGGTTGTCTTTAGAAGAAGAGGTTCTGGGAGCCTGACAGGGATCGGGAAGAGTGAAGGACAGTGAGCCAGGCGGTGTGGCGGTGGTTGCTGTTGCCTGAAGTGTCGGCTGAAGTCATTTTGCTTCTCTGAGCCTCATTCTCTCCAAAATATAATGGAAAAGGCAATTCCTGCTTGTTCCATCTTTTACGGGGCTGTGAGATGCCAGGGGACATGTGAAAGTAAAGGCTTGGCATCGTTTTGGGGGTGCAACTGCCTGCAGATGAGGTGGCAAGAAGCTCGTGCTCCTAGTTGACTGGAGAGCCCTGGGGTGCACAAACACAGGTGGAGAATCTTAGTCTTTTGCTCCTTGGGGTTAAGAAGGGCTCCCTCCCTTGTAAAGAGCCTGGTGGATGTTTCCATCTGGTGGGGGTGGGGCTGGGGGTATAGGTGCCAGGCCCAGCGTGGTGTTTCCTGGGTGTGTTGTGGGGTGGTGGAGATGGAGGGAGAGGCGACACAACCAGGAGCGTGTGTTGCTGGTGGCGTTGGGTCTTTGGCGGTTCTACAGGGCTCAAGGCCTCCACCAGGCCAGAGACTAGCAGGTAGGAGCCCGGGCTTCCTGTGCCCCGGTTCCCTTGGCATCATTACCACCTCCTGCAAACACTGTGGTCTGGGGCTGTGAGGACATCCAGGCAAGCAAGGGGAACTGGGGGAGTGGGGACTCGTGTGCTGGGTGGGGTTGGTCACTGTGCAGGTTGGGTGAACCCCTCGCCTTCCTCAAGCCTCGCAGGTGGAGGTGGGTCTGCCACACAGGTGTTACCTCCTCCCCACAGGTGAGGAAACAGGATCAGGATCACAGAGCTTTGCTCTGACTGGCTAGAGTCCTTTGAAGCCCCTGTGTCATTTTTGGTGTGATTCATTTTGTTAAATTCCACTTTATTCATTCTTTTAACATTTTTGGAATAGAAGATTCTTACACAGGATACCAAATTAAAAAGGTACGGGAGACAGTAAGTTTTCCTTCGCTCTCCACCCCTGCCTCCTGGTTCCTCTGCAGGCAGTATGCCTAGGCTCTTGTGTCATTCCAAGATAGTTAGCGTTCCTAAGTGATTGGATGCATGTACTATTTTCTACCTTTTTAAAATACATATTCTCCCATTTGCCTTCTTTCATTTAAAATGTACCTCTTGGAGATTGTTCCCCATCAGAGCTGCCTTTTCTTCACACTACAGCGTAGTATTGGTAGTATGCTGTAGTTCAGATGTCCTACTTCAGATGTCCTCAGTTGGTTTACTCAGTTCCCGACTGAGGAACAAATAGGTCACTTCCAGAATTGGGCTCTTTTCGGTATATGCCAGTGTCCAGAACAGAACCGTACCGGTGCATTATTTCCATGGAAACCTATAGGGTAAATTCTAAAAGAGGAACATTCTGGGTTAAAACATATGAGCATTGGTCATTTCATGTGTGTTGTTTCAGCTTAGACCTCATGTGTGTGTGAGTCGCTCAGTCGTGTCCAACTCTGCAACCCCATGGGCTGCAGCCCGCCAAGGCTTCTCTTGTCCATGGAATTCTCCAGGCGAGAATACTGCAGTGGGTTGCCATTCCCTTCTCCAGAGGAACTTCCCAACCCAGGGATCAAACCCTGGTCTCCTGCCTTGCAGGCAGATTCTTTACCGTTTGAACTACAGGGAGGTCCTACTTGAGCTACAGAGATGGCCAGCTTGGACCCTGTAGGGGTTACCATTTCTGCGCCACCAGGATGTGTGGGAGAGGCTGCTTTGTAAGCTCTCACCGCGAAGGGCAAGCTTTATTAAGGAAAATTGTATTGACATATAGTTGATTTACAGAGTCGTGTTAGTTTCAGGTGTATAGCCAAGTGCGTCAGTTATCCATATATGTATATGTGTTTGTCTATATTCTCTTCCTTTACAGGTTAATACAAAATATTGATTATAGTTTTCTGTGCTATACAGTAGGTCTTATTTTTTATATAGTAGTATGTCTATTTTAATCCCAAGTACCTAATTTTTATCCCTCCCTCCCTCAAAATGAACAATTTATTGATCACTCCCTCCTTCCTAGTTTATATAAGTAATATGTTTATGGCAGAACATTTGAAAAATACTTAAAAATATAAAATAGACGAATTAAAAAATCACATATTCAATCTTCAGAAACTGGTAAATTATGACCTTTTGACCAGTCACCTGCTTTTGTAAAGCTTTTTTTAGAACATACCTCGCCTGTTGGTTTCGATATCTTCTAGATCTATGGTTGTGTTAGAGCAACTGCGGACTCTTATATGACTCCAAGCCTAAGATATTTACAGTCTGACTCTGTACAGAAGAAAAATTTCCTGCTCCCATACTCTAGATATAATCATTATTAACATTTGATGTATGTCTTTTCACATTTTCCTATGTATAGGTATACAGGTGAGTTTTTTTCTTTTTTTCTTTTTAAACAACAACAAAACAGCCTCATAATTCATAGCGTGCTGCTTTGTAGCCTGCGCTTTCCACTCAGGGCTTGGTTGCAAGCCTCTTTTGTGCCCTTGCTCATCCCTTTTCCCTGTGAGGTTGCTCCCTGTGGGAGGATGGCCAGGTCCACACCTGCAGGTGGGCTTAGGACTTGTGGGCTGCATGGCTGGGACGGTCATCCTTGAGCTGGGCTTCGAGGGAAGGGAGATTCCCAGAGACAGGAGGAGTCTGGGTGGGGCAGAAGATAGGATGGAGCTGAGGATTCTAGATGGGGAACTTGGGATGCTCCACTGCCAAAACACTTGGGAAACAGTGAGTTAAAGACTTCCCAGACCCTTTAGGAACTCCAAGGAGCTTGAATGCAGCTGGTAAATTTTTCAGGAGGAGGCAAAAGCATGTAGTTTTCAGCTTGGTTTGACATGGAGCCCTTGTTTGGGGTGAGACTCTGAGGGGCAACAGAGGTGGGGGCATGGTTTCTGGCCCAAGCAGCTTTTCTGTCCAGCAGGCCTCCCAGTCCCATCAGAACCACATCCCATTTGGGGTGTTGGAAGCTCTGAGCTTCAGCGCTTAATACCTGGAAGAGAAGGAAGCAGAGTTCTTGCCCAGAATGCGGAGCAGGCCGTGGCGAGGTCACTCCCCAGAGGCAGAGGTGGCGGAGATGGCCAGAGGTGGGCCTGGGCCTGGGGAGAGGTGGTCCTGCCCCAGCTGGACCCCAGCCTGGAGGACACCTGCGCCCCCTCCTTTCTCCCTACCCCGCCCTCCTGGTAGAGGCAATGGGTTGCCCTGCGAGTCCTGTCCTCCAAACAGTAAGAAAAGGCAGACGGTCCTGGCCAGGGACACAGGCACCCTGCTTGCTCTTCCCTCATACGTGAGCACTCAGCCTAGCACCCTATTTGTCACAGCTGCTTAGAAAGTCGTTATCATTTATTTATATTATTTTTTAGAAGCACTCCACAGCGAGATGGGCTGCTGCCTCAAGCTTTAAATTTACACTTAAGGGCTAGGCCAGGGAGGTGGTGGTGTCCCCATTTGGGATGTGAGGATCAAGAGGCCCAGAGAGCCGAGGCAGTTTTCTTCCCAACGGTGGTACTGGCCTGGGTGCCCCTGGGTGCCTCACACCAGCCAGGCCGGGGAGGTGGGGCTGGAGGTGGGGCCAGGGGGCCATTGGGCCACACCCTGTCAGCTCTAGCTCCATCCACCATCTGCTTTTTTGTTCTTATTTGATCACTGAACCTCAGTTTCAGTGAGATGGTGGCCTGGCTTGCTGGTTCCTATTTTTACTGCTCAGGCAGCTGCCACCTGGCTGCTTCCCTTTAGCAGGAGACTGTTGTCACCCTGTTTTTGCAAATAAAGTTTTATTGTCACATGCTACACCCATTATTTACATATTGTCTCAGCCACAGAGCTGAGTAGTTGGGTTTGAGACTGGATAGCTAATCCTAAAATATTTATTCCCTGGCCCTTTACAGAAAAGAGTTTGCTGACACCTCCTCTCTGCTTACGAATTCCTTCCTCTCAGGGCCTCTCATGGGAAAAGAGGGGTTCTTTTTCTGTAGGGGAGCCCTGTGGAGTAGAGGAGTAGATTCTGGGGGAGAGGACACTTTCTGACGGCGCTGCATGGCTTGTGGGAGCTTAATTTCCCAACCAGGGATGGAGCCTGGGCTGCAGCAGTGAAAGCACCAAGCCCTAACCACTTGACTGCCAGTGAGTGCCCCAGATGGTTCTGGTTTTAGTATTTGTTCTGTGCCCTTCATTCATTCATAAGAAATATTCCTCTTGCTAATACAAGCCACGTATTAAGTGCTGAATTTGTGCATTGCTTGCTTGTGTATTTGTCCTTCCAGCTCTCCTCTGAGGTAAGTACTGCCATTCACATCCCCACTTTACAGGTGGGAAACTGAGGCACGGAGAACACAGGGGACTTGTCCGGAGCAGAGCTAGGACTGTGTATGCCAGTCTTGCCCACGCCATTAACTACCAGGCTACACTGCCCACAGTAGATACCCAGGTTCAGACCCCATTGCCACCCCCCAAGGCACTCACAGCCGCCATGTGTTCCTGCGAGTGTGCCCCTGCTTGGTTTGCATGGTCTCAGCTTCTGGTTTGAAGCATCGATGGTCAACAGAGCAGGGCTAAGGAGTGGGGAGCCACTCAGTGAGCCTGAGTGAGTTCTTCCTCCGCCCCCACCCTCACCTCTAACAGGGGGTTTCTGTTTGTCTTGCGACCCAGGGTGTGAGGGTCCAAGAGGAGAGTGGGAATGAAAAGATACTGGAATCTGGAATTCAGAGCACTGTTAACTCCCTCTCCACTGAGGTCCGCTTCCCTTCACCCCTCAGGGCTGCCTGCTCCCTTCCCCATACCAGCTCCTCTGCTGGTGTGATGAGGTCAAGGTGAGCATCTTGGACAGCCAGGAGAGAGCAGAGAGCCCGCAGTTATCAAGCATGTGCTGTGTGCCAAGCTGGACCATGTGCTCTGTGAAGGAGGTCATGTGACCCCCGGGGCCAGGGCTCAGATGAGCTCGAGTCAGTTGCTTGACATCCCTCCCTGGGGTTCCAGCTTCCGACCTGAGTGGCCTGGAAACCCATGCCACGTAAAGTTTCAGGGGTGTCAGAGGGCAGCCTTGGCACCTGTGGGGTGTGTGGGAGGACAGGGTCCTGATGATCCTTGCTGTGCTGAGTCAGGGCTCCGCTTCCTTCTCGGGGACCGTGAGTCACATTCTCAGAGAGTGGCTCCTCTTCCGGAGCCAGGCCTGCTCCTCCCCAGCGTGGGCCTGCTTCCTGCCCTGTCTTTGTTCCGCACACACTGACTGTTTGCGCGTGTGTGTGTGTGTGTGTGCGCGCGCGTGCGCGTGCGCCCGTTGTGGGCAGAGGCATTAACCAACCATCACCTCTCCAGGAAAGCCTAAGTCATTTCAGTTCGTTTTCTGTGGCCGTCACTTTGTTTCCCTGTCTGTCCTCTACCTCCTGAAGCACAAGTTTCGGTCCTTAAAGCCAGGATGCCGACTCCCCCAACCCCTGCTCTACCCTGCCTCCCACACAGAGACAAATAGAGATTGAATCATCATTTTTTCCCCAGCGAACAGCCCGAATATTTGAAAGCCTGAGTGTGAGGAGCAGTTTTCAGGAGTGTGGCGGCAGCTCAGCGCTTCCCTCTCTGTTTGCTGCGGACTCATCCAGTCCAGAGGTGACCCTGGAATGTGATATATATAAAGTAGTCCTGGGTGCCTGGGTGGGCTTTGAATAATGTCTTTACACCTTTCTTCCTGATAGTAGCCAGTATTTGTTGAATACTTACTGCATGCCAGGCAGAATGCTGATGCCTTTACATGTAGTCCTGTAGAGTTGGAACTAGTGATATCCCCTGTTTTCCTGAAGGAGAGGTTAAGGAACTTGCCCAAAGCCACAAGGCCAACAGATGGTATTGCCACCAAACCTGCTGCTGAACTGTGTCTGTCCCACCCCACAGCCTGACACCGCAGCACTTGAGAACCACTGTCGGGGGGAGATTGGAATACAGATACCTGACACCCCCGTCACCATCTCTAGGCAGCTCTGGAGAGTGTTTTAAAGGGCTCCAGAGCCGTTTCCTGATGGTTAAATTCATTCCCATTGCCTGGGCTCTTGGGGTGTTTGGGAAGGGGTGGGAGGAAACCCTTTGCTGTGGTGAAAGAGGTCATAGCCCAATAGCGGGAAGGGGGCTACGATGGAAAAGCCCCGAGAAGAGCCCAGCGGCTCATCTCCCAGCTTGCTTCTGAGAGCCCCGTGAGTGTCAGCCTCCAACCCCGGGGCCGGACGAGGACCCTCCTCACAGAGCTCTCGTCTGAGGGGGAGCTGTAGGAGCCGTGTGTTGATGGTGGGCAGTGCTCTGTGCTGGAGGAAAAGAAGGCAAGGAGCTGGGTGCCGCGTCGGACAGGGTGGGCTCTGGGGAGACGCTTGGTTCTGACAGGCTGGCTGGAACGGAGTCCCTGGGGTTCAGGCAGTGTTGGCTGTTAGAGGGCATGCGTTAGGGCCTAAAGAGCAGGAGGTGGTGGTGGTATCTGCTTCTCAGACTCTGGGCTGGAACCTGAGAGCCAGAGCTCATTCCCATGTGGGCGTGGTGTGGACCCAGGTTCCAGAGGGTCAGAGGAGACCCTGCTGAGAATGGGGTGCCCAGCCCCAGGGGCCAGATGACCACAAGTTGTGCTGGCTCTCAGGGCCCAGCTTGTTGAGGATTGAGGATTGATCCCTCCAGTTAAGGATCTGACGTAACGTAAAGGGTGTGGTGCTCTCCACTGTGCAGTGTGAGTGATGCTTGCTTGGCCTCCAGACAGCACTTCTCCTTAAACCCCGAGCTTCACCGAGACCTGGACCTCCCTCATGCTGCCTGCTTACTCATTCAGTGTCTGAGGGCCATTCATTTTTTCCAAGGGCCTTGCCCTATTGATCCAGCAGTTAATTTCCCCAAAGGACTCCTGCCCCTTGCTCTGTGACTGATGGCAGAGTTCCTAATTGACCTGGGACTGAAAGTGCTGGCTTGAAAGTCCAGAGTTAGAAGGCCTCTCCCAAGGGGCAGGGACCTGGGATACCTGGGTTTCACTTCCCCCTCGCTGCCACCAGAGGGCAGCCGTGGACTCTGGTTGGAGCCTCGCCCCAGGCAGTTTTGTGGATGCCAAGTGCCAGGAGGAGGCATCTTTCAATTGGGGGTTGGTGAGCCCGAGGTCTTGACTGTGGGGGAGGCTTGGTTCTCCTTTGCACGAAGCAGTTCCAGGAGTGAAGCGACTGGGGTAGCTGAGGGTGGTGCAGTGCCAGGGAAGCCTTTGGTGACCCTGATCTCACTAGAGCTGGGTCTCTGAGCATCTCCCAAGAAAAGAATGTGAGCTGACTTGGCTCCTTCCCCCACAGTAGGCAAGGGGCCATTTCTCCTTGGAGTGTTTTTTTCCCTTCTTTCTCCCTATACGTACAGAGCCCATTCTTGGCTCAGGTCTGGGAGCCAGCTTGGGTTATGTGTGTTGAACCAGGTGGGCTGAATGTTTTGTACATGCTCTTTAAAGTTTTTGTTGTTTTTTTTTTTTTTAATCACTTAAGCAATATATGTCTTTGTACCAAAACCAAACAATAGAGAAGGGAATGTGTGTTTTCTAAAGGAGTTGCAGGGCTTGGCAGGCTGTGAAGCCTTATGAAAACACTCTCCCTTTTACTGTGTGTGTGTGTGTGTGTGTGTGTGTGTGTGTGTGTGTGTGTGTAGGTACGTTAGAAAACCCAGCGTTTGTGTGTGTGTGTGTGTGTGTGTGTGTGTGTAGGTACGTTAGAAAACCCAGCCTGCTGTTGAGTATAACCCAGTAAGGGGTGTGTCCAGTCAGGAGTAATTTAGTATTCTCATCAACCACCCGTATCTGCAGTGCTGGGGGAGGGCAGGAGACAGATGGCTCAAGGGGGCATCCAGAGAGCAGAGTCAACCAACAGCGAAACCCAGGAGAGCCTCCTGTTAGTCACGGAAGAGACCTCTTTGGGCACAGGGAGGACTCGGAGGCCCATCAGAGAAGGCACATCCTTCCAGCCTCTCTCAGTGCACAGTCCTTACTTATTGTCCTTCCCCACCACCCATCTCCCACCTCGCTAGAAGGGTCCGCTTGCCTGGATGTCCTCAGGATCCTGCACGGAAGTGCCACAGTCTTTTTCTGGGGTTGGGAGTGAAGAGGAGCGCTTTAGTTTTTTGAAACTGATGATGTGGTTCAGTGGCAGGAAGGAATAGCTTGATAACCATTTGAACTTCGCCTGACCCTGTCTTCTGGTTCAGTCCTCCAGCTGTTGGGATCTGGCTGTGCATTTCTGGGTCTTTGACCAGAAACCTCTCATACACAATTAGCAGTGCCAGCCCGGAAACGGAGACTTCTGGCTGGGGCTGTGCGTACCAGAGCCCATTTAGGTTCCATTCAGTGGTAATTCCATGTATTTTCTCATTCTCCACCTCAAGAAAATTTGTTGAGCACCCTACTGTATGCAAAATATTTTGCTAAGCTCTTGAATAAATCAGGGGCATGGCGAAATTTATAGACCATGAGCTCCTTACGTGCAAGCCCATAAATGAGCTATTCATTCATCATTCAGTCTCTTAATTCATTTCTCCTATATTAGTTGGATGCCTGTTGAGAGCAGAATACTTGGTGTTCAATATCCAGTTCAGTTCAGTTGCTCAGTCGTGTCCAACTCTTTGCAACCCCATGAACTGCAGCACTCCAGGCTTCCCTGTCTATCAGCAACTCCCAGAGCTTGCTCAAACTCATGTGCATCGAGTCGGACAATATCCAGGTACTTGGTATACAGTGAGCCCTTTGAAGAGGCTTAGTTGAGGGAATCCTGGAGTTCAGATAGCCAGGAAAGGAAAGTGTAATTGTGCCAAGTCAGAACACCAGTGTCTTTCTGGAGGGTCTGGTTAGCTAGAAGGGAGTGAAATCTGAATCCCTTGGTGCCTGCAGGGAGCCCGCCTTTTCCATTGGGTGAGTGGTGGCCTGAAAAGGCAGGCGTCTTCAGGGCTTTAACTTTCCCTTTGGAGAATGAGGATGGATTTATTCCACAATGGTTTCTTGAGTGCCTCCTGTGTTCCAAGCATTGAGCTGGTACCCGGGAATGTGAAGCTTCCCTCACCAGCCTCATTAGAAGTTGCACAGACTGGATGAGATACAGTGCTTTGCAAAATTCTCCCCACTGCTCGCTGTTGACCAGGGGCCCCAGGGAGCTTGCCACCTCCTTGCATGGCCCACCTTCAGGCCACTCTAAGACGAGTTGTTTCCATTCAAGTTGTTCCCATGCCCGCACGCACATCTCCTCTTTCTCCCTGCTCCTGACCAGCCAGGGTTTGCTTGAGTTGGAATCCATGGCCTCCTGGCTTGTCTGCATGCAGCCTGATTCTGGGCCAGGGTTTTTTGGAGGCTCCTATTTGGATATTGTTAAAAGTGGCAGCTTTGCTCAGAAAGGTCAATGTGAAAGATTGGAACAAAGAGATCTTTCAAACTTGCCTCTCACAGAGCTCAGAAAAGCCCCAGCTCTACTTGGCACCAGCAGTTTAGACCTGCAACAGGAGTATTCAGGCTGGTGGGAGAGACCCCAGCTGTTTCCCATTTCCCAGAGGGGTGAGCTGAGGCAGAGGGGCATTCCCAACATTTTAGAGCAGGTCAACATTGGCCAGGAGCCTGGGTCTCTCCCTGTTTAGCTCTGGCCACTGGAACCTGTGTTGGTTTTTCTCTTTATCTGCATTCAATAAAAATTGGAGCTTACCCAAAAGATGCCTAAGGGTGATTACTTTGCTAAAAAAATTCTTGGAAGCTTATTTAGGTGCCTAGTTCCCTTACAGATTTGAAAACAGTAAAAATATACAACTTTGGGAGCACAAGATCTTGTTCAAATACAGTGCTCATTCCTAAATTGTGTGTGTATTGGAAGAAGCAGGATCCCTGGGAGTCTGCATTTCTCCCAAATCCCCAGGCAGTGCCAGTACTGCTGACCTGGGAGTACTTTCTGAGTGTTGATGATGTAGAAACTAAAGGCAGAGAGAGGACAATCCTTGCATTGCAGTGGGAAGAAGGGATCATAGTCCTTGTTGGCTCTGGCCTCCTGGTAGCAGCCTTGGCCAGGCTGCCAGGGAGGAGGCTGGCAGGTAGCCCACAGAGTGGAAAATCACCCACAGGTCCAGGGAGCTCCCGGCTTCCTCTGGGCCACAGGGGCCCGGGGCAGCCCCAGGGTCCAGCCCTCCTCAGCCTGTGGCCATTTGGCCCAGCTGCTCCAGCAGAGCTCTTCCGCAGACTGAGTTCCCAGAGCCAGCCATTTCCTCTCTTCTGAGAATTCATGCCGTCTTTTCTCTCTCTTCTCATAATGGCTGCTCTATGGTTTTCCTCTCAGCTGCCCCTGCTGTCCATCTCTGGGTCCTTTTCTAAGGCAGAGTCCTCAGTGGGCTTCAAGGGATTCCTCTGCAGACCCTTGCTTTCTGGCTTGTGGGGGCTCCCAGCCTGTCCCTGGGTGTGATTTGCCTACCAGGGAGTCCTGTTCTTATGTCCCCTGTGGCGGCGGAGCTGATAGAAGGAGAAAGATGGACACAAAACTGGAGGGTCCCCTTGGGTACCTCCTTCCCCTCCCTTTACTCATTAGCTTCTGAACTTCCATGCAAAATAATGTGGCAAATTAAAACATGTGACCTTTAGGACCCAGATTAGAAGGGGAAAGGAAAATAGTTAATATTCAGTGAGTCTACACCACATGCCTAGAGTCCTCTGGGCTTCACATCATTCATCTTCCTGACAACACTGTGAGCAAATGAGAAATCATCCTGCAGACAGGGAGACTAGAACTCAGATTGGCTATCTTGCTTTCCTAAGATTGCAGATTTAGGATCTGGCTGTAAAGCCGGAGTTTCCACGTCAGGTTGTTCCTCCTGGAACCTGATTGCTTAGCATGGGAGAACTGGAAGACCTTGAGGAATCGTCTAAACCAGTGGTTCTCAAATTTGAATGTCATTGGAACCCTCTTGGAAGTTTGATAAAACATGGATTGCTAGGCTCTACAGCAGAGTTTCTGATCCAGCAGATCTGGAGTAGGGGGCCTCAGAATTTGCATTTCTAACGTGTTCCCCTGATGCTAATGCTGCTGGTCCCACCTTAGTACCTCTAGTTGTATGCAGATGGTTGTAAGTGATACACAGACTAAGTTTTTTCAAGTAGTTCTGAAAAAAAAAAGAGTACTTCTGTATGTGATATTTATTAGCAAAAAAGAAATGCGAAACCTGAAGCCAAACAACTTGTACACCAAATCCATGATTTCAGGTATGTTTGATGAAGGTGGGATGTCTACTGAAGTAAAAAAGAAAGAAGATATAAAGAAAAGTATTGCACAAAACAATACCACTAGTGGTGTACAGCCAGTAGCCAAAAGTGTAGATGTGGCATGTAGATGATAGTAGTCTGGGAGATGCTGTTTGAAACTGAAGGTGTGATTTTATAGAGAAGAGGACTGTGCATAGCCCACAGAGGTGAACTCCACCTTCGGTAGCAGCACCCAGATATGAAGTCTCTAAGGACCCTGGGTGCCCTGTGCTTCTTGCCCTTTCTGCTTCTTCAGAAGCTCTAGACAGACTAGGGAAGATGGCCGTGATTCCTATTCTATCCCCCAGGTCTTAGTCTCCATTCTCAATCTTACAGACAGGGATCTGAATTTATAATGTTGCTTGCTTGCTTATCGGAAACCAGAGGTCCCCTGAAGGCAAGGAACTGAGCTTCTGTCCTTTTATGGCTCCAAGCTCAAAGTCCCCAGGAATCTGTTTCAGGCATAAAAGCTGCAGGAGGGACTCATGTGACCTCCCCAGCTTTTTACCTTTGGCTTTTTACCCTCTGTGATCTTTCATTTCTAAATTTGCTGGCCTGGCAGCTATTGATTTTCCTTGTGATCTAGAGAACCCCAGGATAAGTGAGGGCATTTGCTGAGCACACGCTGTATGCCCAGGCTAAGCTTCGGGAACAAGACAGGAACCCTGCCCTCAGGGGGTGCACAGTGCAGAGGGGGTCAGCCTGTAAGTGGGAAATGACTGCAGTGCCATGCGTGCTTCAGAAGAGGACTTAGCACGAGGCAAGAGCTACACAGTCAGGAGGGCCTGGAAAGGCCGCAAGGAGGAGGTGATAGCGAAAGCGATGTGTGAGAACACAGGTTTTTTTAAGGATGTGTAGGGGAAGGGCTCTTAAAGGCAGTGGGGGAAGCCTGTGCCAAGACTTGACATAGGGAACTGTGGACAGTGGTGAGAGATGACATGGGAGAGAGGCAAGGAGCAGACCTGACAGCCCTGGGACGCCGTGCTGAGGGCCTCAGCTGGGTTCTGTAAGCCTGGGGGGAGCCAATGAGAAGCGAACATGGAGGGGAACAAGATGTCTTTTGCATGTCAGGTGGAGTCCTCAAGGGACAGTGGCAGCAGTTTTTCAAACTCAGGTCACACCCATCAGTGGGTTGCACAATCTGTTTAGTGCATTTTCAAAAAGGGGAAGTTGCAGGAGAAGTAAAATAGAAAATATCAGAGTAGATTGCTTTGCACGTAGTAGAGATAGATAATAGATCAAGAAACATACTTCAGTTTTATGTAAGCAATATGTGCCTGTGTATATGGTTGCAATGTCAAGCGTATGTCTTACTCTGGATCACACTTTAAAAAGCTTAAGGCACAGAGGGCCGGCTGGAGTGGGTGGGACCAGCTGTCGCTGTCATCTAGGCCCCAGGTGATGCAGGGACCGAGAGGTGAGGGTGGATTCCAGCGTAGACCAGATGTGGTGGGCGAAGATGGGGAATTTGAGGCTGACCTCAAGTCTGAAAGTGACACCAGCCCAGAGCACTTGGGCCAGAATGATGTCTTTGGAATAACCCAATCCTTTTTTTTTTAATTGGGGGTAATTTCTTAACAATTGTGTATAAACCAATTGTTGTGTTTGTTTCTGCCAATACATCGACATGAATCAGCCATAGCTATACCAATGTCCCCTACCTCTTGAACTTCCTTCCTACCTCCCACCCCATCCCACCTCTCTAGGTTGTCACAGAGCAGCTGGTTGAACTCCCTGCGTCATATAACAAATTCCCTCTGGCTATCTGAAAGACCCAATCTTGGTCCCTTTCTGATGGCGAACTGGAGGCCTGGGTTTCTGGAGGGCTGTAGGAAAGAGGAAGCCTTTCTATTCTTTGATCAGTGAAGTCCTGGGCCCCTGGGATCCTGGTGTTACAAATCTGACCTTTCTTACCAGTTACTGGATGTTGTCAGATAACATTCAAACGGGCGGGCTCCTCCTAGCATCCTCAGGTTTGATGAGGATGTCTTTGTGGGAACTAGGCTGGTAACGACCCTGCTTCTGCTGTCTTCCCACTAGGAACATCGTAAAAGGCATGAGAGAGCTCCGGGAGGTGCTACGCACGGTGGAGACCAAAGCAACTCAGAACTTCAAAGTGGTAATGGAGGAGGCCCCAGCGCTGGCACTGGCTCTGGCTGGTTTATTCAGGGCTTGATTCCAGCAGGAGGCCGCAGGAGTCCTAGCAGGCAACCCCTGAGTCAGGGATGATCATACGTCGCTTGCACGCGTGCGTGTTTATCCTCTCCCCGCCATGCTCACGGCAGACATTGCTAGTCAGCCGCAGCACTGTTTTCCTGCAAGCCTGGGACGCGCCCTCAGCATCCTTCTCATCACAGCGCTGTGCATAGCTCCTCACGTTAAATCAGTGCCGAAACCTCCTGACATCCCTTCCTAGCATGGTGGTGCGCTAATTCTCAGGCTTTCGTTTCTGATCTTAATAAAGAACTTTGGCTCGCTTTCCTGCCCCACTTCAGGCCTGCCCTCTTAGGCTTTTATTCACCCCGAATCAGAGCCACAGCTGCTTCTCACTCTAGACTTTTCTGTCAAATATCAGGAAGAGGTCTAGTGGAGAAAGCTGCTTTTACCAGGGGGCCTTATGCTCTACAAGGGCCTGTGAATACTCAGAGCCATGCTGGGCTCCGTGGGGCCAGAAGGAAGAGGAAATGTACCGCTTGTCTAGAGAAGAAAGAGGACAAAAGATGAAGTGGGAGCCATCAAAGGCTGAGGGAAGGGGTGGGAGCAGCTCAATGCTAGAGGCACAGAGCAGGGAGGGGGCTCTTTGGGGGTGGGGGGGTGGGCCTCCCGGAGGGGCAGCACGTGGCCGTGGCCAGCAGGCGGATGTGGCCGGGCCAGGGTAGAGGGCCCAGCAGGGCAGAGCCATGTGCGCCTGCATCTGAGTCCCACCCTCTCTGCCAGGTGGCCGCCAAGCACCTGGCAGGGGTCCTGCTGCACTCCCTGAGCGAGGAGTGCTACTGGAGCCCCCTGTCCCAGCCTCTGCCCGAGTTCATGAGCAAGGAGGAGAATTCCTTCGTCACGCAGGCCCTGCGGAAACCTCACCTCTACGAAGGAGACAAGTAAGCCCTGTCCGCTCGGGGGACCACTCCGAACTCACGCCACCGTCCCCGGGGTTGGGTCCCCGAGGTGGCCCCTCTCTCTGCTCCACATTCTCCTGCACTAAGCGCCCAGCTCCCTGCCAGGCAGGCCCCTTAGAACAGGCAGGAGCCGAGTAGACTAGAGAAGGCAGGGCTTGCGGTGTGTGTAGGGGGTCCTGTGAGGCTTCCAAAGGCCAAACAATTATTTAGGGAGTCCCTGCCTTCACGCACCATCTGTCTTGTTTGTGCCAATAATCAAAGGTGGGGTCTGTGAGCTTCTTTTCTGCTCATCTCTGCAGCTTGCCCCAGCCACTCACGACAGGCAGCCCTGGGGGCTGGAAGGGGCATCCCCCACCCCGACCCCAAGAGCATTGCAGTGTTTCCCACCCTCGCCCACCACAGCCTTTCAGATCTGTAACTCTGGGGCATGATAAAGAACTACAGGTGGAATCCAGTGCCTGTGAATTATGCAGGGGAAGGTCACCTTACGAGGGCTGGTGCCGACTCCAGGGCAGAAGGGCCAGCGGGGCGGGCCACCCGTGCTGCTTGGTGAGGGCCGCACTGGAGCCAGACTGCCTTCTTTGTCCTCCAGCCTCTACTGCCCGAAGGATAACATTGAGGAAGCCCTGCTGCTGCTCCTCATCAGCGAGTCCATGGTGAGTGCCAAGGCTCTACCCGGGCCTCCAGCCTCTGCCCTGTGGGGGAAAGCTGCAGGGCTCGGGCTTAGACAACCAGATCCTGGCTGAGATCAGCCCCCTGTGGATGTCACTGCAGCAGGCTTTGCTTGCCCCCCAGCGGGGTGCAGCTTGCTTATGAGATTTAGGTGTGGTGTCCACGGCTGCCTCCAAGGCCTGGGTCCTGCCCTCCGATGACCAGGGCCTGAACTAACAAATTCCTACCTCCTGCTTCTGGAATTAAACAATACCATCAGCGTGTCAACAGAATGTTGCATGAACAGCTCTGAGCTGGGCGTGTGACAATGGAGGGGAGTGGAAGAAATGTGTAATTTTCATGGCGGAGGCCTAGATTCAGGTTCCAGCCCTGCCACTCAGTTGCTGAGGGCCCTGGGCATATCGCCTAAGCTCTGCAAGCCTCAGCCCCTCACCTAACTCACAGGGGTGAGATGCCTGTACAAGTAAGTATTCACGCACTCATGCCCTCTTTTTTTAATCTTTATTGAATTTGTTATAATATTGCTTCTGTTTTACGTCTTGGTTTTTTGGTCACAAGGTATGTGGGATCTTGGCTCCCCAACTAGGGATCGAACCCTCACTCCCTGCATTGGAAGGCAAAGTCTTAACCACTGGACTGCCAGGGAAGTCCCATGCCACTCTTAATTCAGAGTATCGTCTACTTTTGTGCCAGGCCCCGGCCTGGACACCAGAAAAACAGCAGCAGACGAAAATGGAGAAAACTCCTTGCTCTCGTGAAGCTTACATTCTAGTGAGGGAGGTGGGCAGTAAACAAATGACTCTTCAGCTATCCAGGGTTTTGGTGCCTAGGTGCTGTGCAGAAATAAGGCGGAGGGGGTATGGCGTGAACTACTCTCTAGATTTCTTCATAAGACCGCTTGTCCTGCCCCAGGCAGACACACGTGCACACATGTGCATATACACACGTGGAAGCTCAGTGACGGGGAGAGATGTGTTGGGTGGTCCAGGAGGTGGGGAGATGAGGGGTGTGGCCCGAGGGGACTGGAGGAGGGGTGGGCAGGAGCCGCAGTCAGGTGTCCTCTGATTGAGGGGCTCCTCAGAACTTATGAGCTGGGGACCCCTGGGTTGAGAACTAGGTTTCTAAAAATGATGCATCTGAGAGCAGTGACTGAAAGTGGAGTTTAAGAAACCAGGTTCCCAAACAGCCAGAAACAAATGTCTCTCCAGACACCTGGGCCTGTGTGATGCCAGGGTTTGTTTAGAGAACTCTGGTCAGTGGGTTGTCTCCAGCTGAGCAGGTCCCTCCTGCAAGTAGATGGGGAGTGGGGTGGGGGGGTCACTGGATTAGGGGAGAGAGAGAGTGTATCCTTCCCCGGCCAGGTGGGGTCCATTCAGATCCGAGAGTGCCCAGGAAGAGGTGTGGATATTTGTATCCCAAGAGCAAAGTGGCCAGGATGTGGTCCTGAAAGATTTGCAGGGCATTTGCTTGAGTGGGGACATGTAGCTGGTTAGCGTGATGTGGGTGTAGCGGTACCAAGGCCAGATCTGATTCTCATGGGAGAACAGTGTACTTCTCACAGACTGAACCCCAGTTTATAATTGTGGACCCTCAGCCATAGACCAGCATCCCCTCGCTGATCCCTACACACACCTCGGCCATCTCAGCACCTACACCATGAGGTAAGACTGCAGGGAAGTCACCTGTCATTATTTTCGCCTTCCTGTGCTGCGGGTTACAGTATTGTCTGCAGGAGGGACATCAAAAGGCGAGACTGGGAACATTTCTTGAGTCCTTTCTCTGCCAGTTTCCAAGCTGATGATCTCTTCTAGTAGGCACTGTGTTGAGCCATGTGAAAAGGAAGTTTCATATTGTTTAGTCTAAGATTACTATGTTACCATCTTACAGATATGAAAAGTAAGGTCCAGGACAGGTGTGTGTCTTGGTCAAGGTCATTTGTTGTGCAGTTGTTAAGTCGTGTCCGACTCTTTGGGACCCCATGGAGTGTAGCACGCCAGGCTCCTCTGTCCTTCACTATCTCCCAGAGTTTGCTCAGATTCATGTCCATTGAGTTGGTGATACTATCGAGCCATCTCATCCTCTACTGCCCTCTTCTCCTTTGCCTTCAATCTTTCCCAGCATCAGAGTCTTTTCCAGTGAGTCAGTTCTTCGGATCAGGTGGCCAAAGTATCAGCTTTAGCTTCGGCATCAATCCTTCCAGTGAATATTCAGGGTTGATGTCCTTTAGGATTGACTGGTTTGATCTCCTTGCAGTCCAAGGGACTCTCAAGAGTCTTCTCTAGCACCACAGTTTGAAAGCATGAATTCTTTGGTGGTCAGCCTTTTTTATGGTCCAACTCTCACATCCATATGTGACTACTGGAAAAACCACAGCTTTGGTCAAGGTCACATACTATAATCCTAGCAGCCATGATTCAGATCACATCTGTGATTCACTGACTTGGTTTTCTCATCTGTAAAAGAGCCAGGAGGGTAACTTTGAAAATCAAGTGAGACGGGGCTTGGGGAGGGCTTTGTAAACAGGGCTTTGGCTCTCCGAGTGAGAACGGTCAGCATTTATCTCCCTGGCAGGGATAGAGGCTGGACTCTGTCACCGCAGAGGATTTCATATGGCTGTTGCTTGATCTGGGTGCCCAGAACCAGAATCCAGATGCCTTTCCATTAAAGCGATTCCCCCGAGTCTCTCCAAGTAGAGAATGGCCTTTTATTAAAACGTGACCCACACTTGGAGCCGAGGTGGTTTCCCTCGCAGCAGCTCTTTCCCTTTTGAGGGAGGGTATGTGGCTGACTGGCCGGCACAGGCGACTTGGTGGGGATGTGGTGGGAATTCCCTGAGGCATGCGCAGCAGAGCAAGTGCTCAGATGCCAGGTGCTCTGTGGCTGGGAGGAGGCATTCTTCCAGGCTGGCTGGTTGCTTTCCTCCTCCTCATACCCAGCCTGTCACACATCTAGAAGCTTCAGACATCTGGAGGAGAGTGTTGGCGATGGAGGTAGCTTTGATGTCTCATCTGAGGGTTTTCCACCTGGGGATCAAGACCTGGCCTCTGTGGCTCTGAGTGGTCTCTCAGAGGGACCAGACCACCCCTGACTTCTCACCTGCCCTAGAATGTACCCCCTCCTTCCCCACAGGTCACATTCTCCATCAGATGTGGGCGCCTCTGCCAGGCTCCTGCTCAGACCCCTCAACTGACCCCCTGATGCTCAGCCCGGCCTCCACGTACCATCAGGGTTTTCCTCATCTCCCTTTAATGCTGACTGGGTTTGGCTGGAGGTGATCGGGAGAAACATCTAGAAGCAGATGGCTGCCTTGCCTGCTCCTTGGGTCATCCCGATCCCTACAGGATTCACTAGGCTACAGCAACAGCGATTCCAGCACAACCGGCCCAAGAGGCAGAGTCACCGCAGCTCTCCACCTCCAGGTCCCCAGTGCAGCTGCTCCAGGAAAGGATGTTTGCAGATTTCCCCAGCCCCTATTTTGTGGTCTGGAACTCAGGGGAGTATTCCGTCTGAGTGCAGGGCTGGTAACGTAGGTATGGTTTTTGTGGCAGGCTGAGTGCGATCAGAATGAATAGGGGAGCGCTTGTCTTACAAGAGGTAAATGCAGACCCTACAAATGCTATCATAGAAATGCACAGGACATGAGTTACAACTGGCCAAAGGAGACTTGTGTTTTGTACTCAGATTTGAATTTGGGGGGCCAAAAGGGCATTTAAAAATGCCCACCCACCTACCCATCCATCCGCCCACCCACTCTCCATCCATCCAGTCTTGTCTGAGCAGCGATGATGTGGCATGCGTACTCAGCACTGGCAACAGAACGATGACAAGTTAAATCACATCCCTCGTCTGCCCTTGTCCCAGATGTCCTCTTACCTAGTGGAACATGCACCTAGGGACTCGGAGGAGGGCCTGGCCCCCCAGTCAGAAGGAATTAGCTCAGTCTGCTGAACCTCAAAGGCATATTCTGGTTTTTGAAAAACCCATGTGTCAAAATCAGCCTGATTTTCTCACTGGGTAACCAGAGGATATAGGACTCTGTCATTTCTAAAATCTTGATCTCAAGCATGAAAATGTGTTATAGCAAAGTGAAATCCTCAAGACCCTCTTTCATTCAGTTAGGGGAGAAGTTGCTGCTGCTGTCAGGCTCCTGGGAACCGAAAGAACACAAAGGCTTGGGTTGAGAGAGGGTGGGTGGGTGGATAAGTCCCTGGGGCCTGGGATCCTGAGGTTAGCAAAATAACTGCCATCCATGCCCAATGGCAGGCAGCCAGCCATTCACAACCTTTGTAGCCTGGGCAGGTTTTTTACCTTGTTGATTCTCTGGTTTTCTCATCTGTAAAATGGGACCAGTAAGGTCTCTTTCTCCATTTGGGTGGATGAAGTACAAAAATGAACACCAAGGTGCCCAGTCCATTGTGGGTGGTCAACATGTTTTTGTTTTATCCTGATAGATACCTGATTCTGACTCAGTAATTTTAGAAAATATTTAGGTTCAGGTCTGGTTGGATGATAAACCAGTTTGAAGATACTGTTCTTTTGTTGTCATTTTTTTTTTTAAAAAACTGCTTCCCAGACTTGATTCCATTTGGAACTCCGCAGATGAGCACAGATTGTTCCAGCTTCTGGCACCTGGTTTGCTCGGACATGTTGCCTGTGTGCTGCAGGCTGTGAGGGGAAAGGGCCTGTTACCACGGCCAGCTCGGAATGCTCTAGGCAGTGGAGGTGGGAGAGCCTCACACCCTCGTTGGCAGGAAGGTTTCTGCTGCAGGAGCGTGGGGGCTGAGAGGGGCCTGGCCAGGATCACTGTATAGATAAGACGTGGCATGGAACATGTTATTTCTTGGTTCTGTGGGCTGGCGGCTCGAGAGCCAGTGGTAATGATGTCTGCTGGTGGGGAGCACAGCATGAGCAGAACATGACAGCGTCCTCCAGGGAGGGACAGGCACAAATGCCACTGAGAGACTCCTTTCTAGGCTGATGGCTGTGGGGGGTAAACAGCAGGCCCCAAGTCAGGGTTCTCGGCTAGCCAAGAGGCTGTCCCTGAGAACGGGGCTGATGTGGTCCAGGGAGCTTGTTCTCTGCTGAGAAGCAGCCCCTGAAACCTGATTGAGAAGCCTAGCCTCAAGTTTTGCTTTGGTGCTTCCCAAGCAGAGCCACCCCAGGGCCTCTGAGGGTGTGGGCAGGGCTGACAGATACTTCTAAGAGACACCTGGAGGCAGGGGAAGAGTTGGGGTAAAGTCAGAATGTCTAGGTTCTAATCTGGGTCCTAAACCCCCTATCTGTATGCCTTGAGTATCCTCCTTGGTCCCTCTGAACCTCAGTTTTCTCATCTGTAAAAAAGGACAGTAGAATAGGGGGTGGTCTTTGTCACCATTATGTGATAATACTTACAAAGTACTCTACAAGTTAGTTCCCTTTCCTTTTACCCTGCTTGTATCCAGGATCAGAGGAGAAATGGGGCTGTTGGGGCTGTCTGTGGTCAGGGCTGTCTATGGCCCTGCAGCCAACAGAGGTTGGGGACCAGGGCAGGCTGAGAAGCCCATAGGGCCACAGGTACTTAGGGCAGTAGAAGCTTGTCCTAGACTGGCCATCGGAGATTCAGCCCTAACTCCTGGAGACCTTGCACAAGTTAGCAAAGTTCCTCGCACAAGTTCCTGTCTGTAAAGGGAATACCGGCAGTTTCATCCCACCCCTCCATGGGGTTAGTATGAGATCATGGCAGCTTCTAAACCCCATATCTGTATAATTCAGCTCCTAAAATGTGTGGCACCCAGACGAGGGATGGGTGTTTGAGCAAGAACCATCCTGCCTGGGATGTCATGCCGCTGGTCCACCTGGGGCAGAAGACATGCCCTTGGGGGCGTTTTCTTAAGGCGTGATGTTTGCTTCATGGATATGTGTCCAGAGGCCACAGTGGGTCACACTGGGTGATGGAGGGGTGGAGAAGAGCTCGTTTCTTTGACTTTTCCTCTTGTGACCTGCTTGGTCTGGGGAGACTGCCCCTGGAAGGACAGCAGAGCAGAGGGTCCAAGGCTAGGAGCTAGGACAGGTGATGAACCCTGCCTGGGACTAAGTGCATGAACTAAACAAGAGCAGGGCACCCCCCAAAGTGGAGGAGCCTGAAGGTTTTGCAGGGGAAAACAGAGGAGCATAGCCTGTCATTATCCCAGACTAGTAAGGAGTGGGGAGATGAGAACATTTAGTTTCCATACAGTTCATGACTGTCACTGCATCTGACGTGGAGGATGTCCCTGTGAGGACATTTAAATGGTGGAAGGGAAGTATGTGAGGGGGCCGAGGGCGAGGCAGGCAGCTGGTGGAGCTGGGAGCAGAGTTGTAGCCTGTAGGAGTGAGCTCGGTGGAGGCGGAGGGCAGCTTGTGCGCCCTGGGCCCCAGAAGGTCTGAGGCCTGCTCTGGCCCCTGAGCTGCACGTGAATTCTTAGCCTGTCACCAGCCACCACCCCACCCCCCGGCCGCCCCCGCACTGTGGCTTCCTTTTTTCTTTTCTGGTTCTCCCCCACCCCACCCTGTTGCCATGGTTACATACACAGACTACCCAGCTGCCCTGCAAACCCTGGAGCGTTTCACCGCAGCCCTGCCCCAAACCCATAGCAACCGCTTGCAAACTTCTGCTTTTGGGTTTCCTTTGGGGACCCACGCTTCCTTCTTGGCACAGGTGCCAAGTCCTGAGGACCCCTGAGAAGATGCCTTTCCTACTTTCTCCCTGTTGGGGTGGGAGAGAGTCCCCAGACAGAGGAGATGCTGCTGTGGTTCCCTCATCCGTTCCTGTCCTTCTAACCTAATGCTTGCCCAGAGCTTAGGAGTCCACGCCTTCCTCCTACCAGCCACACACATTCAGAGACACTATTCTCTTAAAGGTCAGGGTCTAGGGCAACAGGAGGAAGTTTCCACACAAGGGCCAGAATCTTTCTGTTTCAGATGCCACTTGAGTGCTGTGTGCAGGCTTCTGCTGGGGCTGGGAGGCTAGAGATGAGCGAGTTGCATTCCTGCCCTGAGAACTAATGAGCGAGGAGGGCATGTGGGGCCCAGGTGTGTACCTAGGGTTGGGAGAGGAGGTGGGGTGGGCAGCCTCGCCTGGCAAGACAAGTCAGGGAGAGCAGCGAAAGGAAGGGGTCCCCAAATTGAGTTTGAGGGGCCAGTAGGCACCATGTGGACAGGGGAACATAGATGGGCCTTGGTGAGGGGAGGGGCCTGCAGGGAATGACCTGGGAGCTAGTGGAGAGAAGCTGGCCAGTGGCACAGGGCTTCTTGGCAGCCACAGAAAGGAGGGTAGGTTGGAGTCGGGGTTTGGCAGGGTGCTTCTGGAGGACAGGCCAACCAAAGCTTACTGCTTACTGTCCCCTACAGTAGACTGGGTCCTCGATCCTGGATGCATCCTGCAGGAATGCCGCCCCTTGCTGGCTGCCTGCCCTGTCCCTTTTCCATGAGGACCCCTGCTCCTCCCAGAGTTCTAGGTCAAGTCCACTCGCTGTGGGCACAGGGTACGGCTGCTGCGTCCTTTCCATAGCCCCTCCCTGAGGGCAGGGACTGTGTCCCCTCTCCTCTCAGTCCCAAACCTCCGGGCCCCATCCCACCATCGAGGCAGCCCCCACCCTGGGTGGCCGAGAGCTGGGGAGTTGCTGGAGGTGGAGGAGTGGGCAGGTCCATGGCTGGGCATAGAGTGGGTTTTGTGTTCCTTGGTGAAATAGCTGCTGCCAAGGCTCTCCTTTTCTCTTCCTGTTAGTGCCTGTGTGGGTGGATTTCACTGGAAGGAGGGGGATTTCTCTGGCACTTTCCCTCTCCACTTCTCTCCCTTAACTCTTTGGCATCTGAGCGGCTCTTGTTTACCAGGCTGGCACTGAGGCTCAACCTTTCCGGGGATCTTCTTCCATCCCCAGCACCCTCTCCTGGGGCAGTCCATGCCCTTCAGGGAAGTGGGCAGCCCTGGCCTTTTGTGCCCGGAGGAACAGCCCCATCAAGGCCATTGGGCTGCCTTACTGAAAAGCCCCCACAAGTGAGTCATGTCCTTAGGTCTTACAGGCATTTTGTCTTCTAGAAGCCTCTGTGGGAATGCACATCAAGCCTGCATGGTGGGACACATCCAGAATCTATAATCCAAAGACTGTTGAGCTTCTGCCTCCGTAGCCATCACCCTTGGGTGCCCCAGCCTGTGCCCTGGAGGAAGCAATGGTAGTCTTGCATGGAAGGAAGTTGTGAGGACCACCTATGGACACATTGTTTGAACCTGACCAGCAGGGTCTGGATTTTAAGGGTCAGGAGGTCTTTTTCACCCTGTCAAAGAGTCAAGTACCTGGGTCTGAGGTCCTTCGTGGGGTAGTAGAGGAGAGTGAGTCCTGACTCACGAAAGGGGGTTCAGCCCTTTCTACAGAGGGAGGGGTGCTGGGAACGGACCCCTTTCATGGAGAGGAGGCAGGAGGTGAGTGGACACTGGGAGCAGCCAGCGGGAGTGTCTGCCCAGAATCCAGCTTTGCTTCAGCTCAGGCACAGCCCTCAGAGGGAGAGTGTGTATGTGTGTGTGTGTGTGTTTATGATTGGAGGAGACGCGTGGGGCCCAGAGCATCCCCAGCCTGCCTCCCACCCTGGCAGGATCTCTGTGACCCCTGTTTAGCTTCCCCTGAGCACTGTCCCCAGGATGTGAGCGTACAAGAGGGGGTGGGACCACAGGCCACAGAATGAGTGGGCCCCCAGTTCCTGATGGGGGGATTGCAAGCTTGGGCTTACAGAGCCCCTCTTGAGATTGTGCAGACTCGCCTACTCCTAAAGCACGTTTTCTCTTGCCCCTCCCCTCCCTGAGCAGTCCCCGGCAACTCTGAGCTACTGGACTCCTGCGTGCTGGATGCTGAGCACAGAGACCTTGGGCTGTGGGGAGGTTTCTGAGAAGGACGGAGGAGAGTTCAGTAGCGAGAAGTCAGGGATGGGGTCTGGGCCGGACACGGGGCGATGGGAAGGAGGTATAGGGGTCCTGATCGGAGGAACTTGGGGGCACCTCCGAGGAAAAGGGCACGGAGGGGCCACCGCCCAAACTCTAGTCCTGTGAGTCAAGGCACAGAGCCGCCCCCCAATCCTGTCAGTTCCCAATGTTATCTGAAGGTTGTGCTGTGAGTGGACGATTACACGCACACAGGGACTGTCCCATTGGACAGCTGCCCTGTACCCTCAACAATTCCAGTGTCCTGGAGATAGAGGAGGGCCACGGGACTCTTAACAGTGAAAGAAGGCACAAGAGACTCGGTGCCCACCTGCCAGAGTTGGATCCTGGCCTGACAGCTCTTCCATGAAGGCATCGGTGGGACGGGAGGCAAGATCTGAATATGAGCTGCTCTTAGGAGATAGAGGGAACAGTGTTCCATTTCCTGAATTTGGCATTTCTGTTGTGGTTATAGAAAGAATGTCCTATTTAGGGATGAAAGTCCAAGTTGCCCTAACTGACTGCCATGCTGTTATTAGAGAGTCAGAGCCGCTGTGGTCCACGTCACCAAGCTGGGTTTACTGCTGTTGTACTACGGTTCTTGCGACTTTTCTGTATGTTGGGCAGCTTGCAGAATAAAACACTGAAAATCAGGTGCAGGGGCTCAGGACTGCTCCATCACCCCAGCCTGGGCTACAGGTGGAGGGTTTGCTTGCTGTCGTGGTGGTGAGGAAAGGCTCTGGCTGGCTCTAGGAGTGTGGCCTGGGTCAGCAGCGAAAGGATGAAGGTCACTGGGGCTCAGAGGCAGGGGCCCTGTGGAAACAGGCACCTGTTTATTCTCTTCCTCGCTCTTTTCTAAACCGTGTCTCCCCACAGGCCACTCGGGATGTGGTGCTGAGCCGGGCACCAGAGCAGGAGGAGGACCGGGCAGTGAGCCTGCGGAATGCGGCGGCCATCTATGACCTGCTGAGCATCACGCTGGGAAGGCGGGGCCAGTATGTCATGCTCTCCGAGGTACAACCCCCTCCACTGTCCCTCCCCTGCCACCACCAAGGGGTCCGGCTCTGTTCTTGGGAGACCCAGCGCAGAGAGGGGCTGCCCTTCACTGGCAGGGTGTACGTGTTTTTTCCTTTGAAAGAGCACATGGTGTTGTGTAGAGAAGCCCAAGAGGATAATTATCCACCCCTCCTATTCCCCTGGAAGTGATGCTGGTGTTGTTCTGTGACTGCCTCTCCTGGGGGGTTTCTGAGCTGAGAGTGGTCGGGAGCCTGGATCCCCCTCCCACCCTCTCTTGAATGAGCACCCCCATCGTTTTGGGCAAACCTTCCTGGGGCAGCGCTCCATGGGCTGGACCCAAGGGGTGGCCCCGCTCCAGGATGTGAGGACCAGGGTCACAGAGCTGCCCCTCTGTCCTGCCCCCCTCCGCCCACAGGGTGAATGGCATGTGCACGTATTTGAGCTTTCAGATCTAGGCTGAGATCAAGGGTGGCTCTAGGGCCCTGGGCTCAGGTGGCCCTCTCGGCAGCAGACTCTCTGTCCACGTGTTTGGGAGGGCTCCCGAGAGGAGGGGCGGTGATACCTGCTGAACCCTTGCTTACACGAAGGCACCACGGGAGGTGCTTCCAGAAGATACCATCTTTAGTGTCAGGAGATAAGTGGTCTCTTAAGTTTGCCAGTGAGGAGGGTGAGGCCCAGTCAGGTGGTTCCACCCAGGTGCGAGGGGGTGTGTTGAGTCAGACAGGAGACCCAGGCCTCTGAGCTCTGCTGGAGCCTGTGTGTGGCTCTGTGCCCCTCGCCTCTCCCCTGCCTGCCTGACTGGGGCCATATGGTGAATCCTGGCCTCATGTGCTGGCTCTGCCTCTGTCACCAGGAACCACTTCTGTTGGTTACTGTCAGGTCTCACAGACAGCCCCTGACTTGGGGTGGCCCCGATCAGAGGGCCAGGGAGCAGATGGTTTTTCTTGATGGTTGTAGAGAAGAGCAGAAGGAAGCCGGTGCATTCGGGCATCATTCTGTACACGGGCTTCAGAGTCAGTAAGTTTGTTGCTTTCTGGCCCTGCAGCTCTGGCAAATCAATCAGGTCTCAGCTTCTTCATCTGTGAAATGGGGGTAATTAGAGAAGCTGCCTCACTGAGTTGTTGGGAAGAGTAAATGAGTTCATCCGTGTAGAAAGCTGAGGATGGTGCCAGGCATGATAGTGAGAGGAATTGTCAACTATTATTTTTATTGGATGTTTACATTTTGAAAGCGCTTCCACAAATCTCATTTCATTCACTTTTCACTGTCGCCCTTATGTGGTGTTCACATGATATGGTGGTGGGAACCAAGGGCCAGAGAGGGTGAGAAAGTTGTGCAACGACACACGGCATGCTAGTGGCAGAGACAGGCTACCCCTGGAGTTCTCTGACAGGAACCAAGGATGAGCTCTGGCTGCCTCCAGTGGAAGGGGCTTGAGCAGTGATTCCCCTGGAACGGCGTGGGTGGGCCAGGGGAGGGAGGACCCCTCAGGGAAAAGTATTGACCAACTCCCTCTTCGCAGTGCCTGGAGCGAGCCATGAAGTTTGCGTTCGGAGAATTTCACCTCTGGTACCAGGTGGCCCTCTCCATGGTGGCCTGTGGGAAGGTAAGGCCTGGGGCATGCTGGGGGCTGCGCACTCCCCCTCAGATGGGGCTGGGGGCCCCACTCTCCACTCGTCCCTCCCAGAGGCTGGCAGAGGGTGGGGCAATGATTCAGAAATATTGTCCTGCAACTGGTGTTAATCTCCAGGGAATGAGGGGCATGAAGGGTTGCCCACAGACCCCTGTGTGAACCTGGTGTCTGTCTGTGAGTTGCGACGGGGCCAGGTGTATAGGTGTGAATCTGTGGATGGTTTTTTCTGAGTACATGTGCACGCCTAGGGCGTTGCAGCATTTCTGCCTGTGAGCTGGCTAGTGTGATTGCCTGAGACAGGCATGGACGTGGGTTCCAGCAAGGGGAACAGTGTTCCGTTGGGGGCTGCATCTCTTCTCACCCGGGAGTGTGGCAGCAGGAAGGACCTTCTCGCAAATTCAGAACTTCCCTAGGAGGGAGGGGTTGAAGGGTAGAGCAGAGCAGAGCACCCCCATTCTCCCAAGGAAGTGTGTTGGGAGCTTTGCGAGGTGGATGTGGCTGGGGTGGTCAGGAGGAGTTCTGCCCAGAGCAGGGCTGACCTTATCCAGGTCTCCAGAACTGTGTTTGCTCTCCACCACCCTCTCCCCAAGCCCTGTCCCTGCACCCACCGGTTTTCTCTCCCATGAGAATCACACTTACATAAGCCTCTATTCTCAGCAGTGACATGAAAGGAAAACCTTTCCGGAGCTGGGTGCTGAGGGTGTTGGGGCTGAGGATGCTACGAATGCAGGAAGTAAGGAGGCTTGAGCTCACAGATCGTTCCAAGAGCTATAAACACCCAGAGCCCATTTGTGGGGCTGAGGGAATTCCTCCCCCGCCACCCCGAAGCCATTTGTGCCACCTGCTCTCCTAGCCCTGCAGTCGTCTCCAAGGAGGGTCCTCTTGGGCTTGCCAGCACCCTGCCACCCCCACCCCCCTACTGAAAGGAGGGTATGCTCTCCAGGTTCTGGTGGAGAGAGGGGGAAGAGCAACTGCCTCTTCTGACAAGTGGGAAGGGGCTGGAGAAGTACAGCCAAGAATCAAGCAGGAGCCTTCTCTGCACCCTTGTTACCTTGCCAAGCATTTTTCTTCCCAATGTCTTCCCCTTCCCTCATCATCTTGGCCACCTCACAGAGCATTCTGTAAGTCATGACATGATGTACCCTGGCTGTGTGCTCAGCAGGGTCTTGTTGAGGGTCAGAGGGAGCTCAGAACACAGATAGGTTGAGGACTAGGGGAGGTAGAAGTGGGGCTGGGGTGTATGGAGCCTGGGTAGGTAGCTTACGATGGCATTTGACATCTTCTTTCTGCCTTGAGGAAACAGAGGAAGAGCCTCTCGTCTTGAGTATGGTCTGAGAAGAGAGGCCCAGGGCTAGGTTTCCACCCTTCTGTGGGTCTTGGGCCACTTTGAGATGCTGAGGAAAGCTGGGGACCCCTCCTCAGAAGAATGCACTGCTCTCAGAAGTTAGCTTTAATTTCTGGGGGTGCTCCTGGAAGGCCTCCATTTCAGGAGAAAGTGTCATACTAACTGGGAGTTATGGGGTCTTAAACCCCCTTACTGAAAAGAGCCAGGCTCAGAGAGGTTCAGATGCAGCCTGGCACACCCCAGAATCTGGGGAGCTGGTGTCATGGCCTGGCTCCTTCCCAGAACAGCAAGGTAGACACAAGAATGGGCTTACAGGCAGGAGGTTGGAGTGATCAGTGAGTGCCTCGTGCGTGAGGCCCCACAGGCTGGGTTACCCCTACACCTGGGTTTAGTGCAGCAGGAGATTGTTCTGGACGCAGGCTCTCCATCCCCGCCTCTGAGGAACCCCGCGCTCCGGCTCAGCCTGCCTGGTTGGCCCAGGCAGCCCTGGAAAGAACGGCCAGACCTTGTCCTTTGCCAGGAGCCTAAGGTGGGAATCCAGGTTCTGTCCCTGCAATTGTGTGCAGAAGGTGAGGCCAGGCGGATATGAGGATATCCGGCACCTCCACCTGCAGGAAGAGAGGACAGGTTCCCTGGCATGATTTAGGTTGCTTCTTCTCTTGGTCTCCTCAGCGGCTGCGTTGCTAGGTAACCAGCATGACAAAAAAAGAAGAAAAAAAAAGAGCCAGCAGCTCTGGCTGAGGAGTCCTCAGATGGCTCCTTAAATAGCAGTGTTTCCTGGTCTGGGTTGGGGGTGGGACGTGGAGGGTCAGGGTTAGAGAAGTCTGTGTTTCAGGGATGCTGAGGTCAGCAGCCAGGGAAAGGGCAAGGCTTGCTGGGGGGTGGGGCAGAGGGGGCCACAGGGAGGGGCTGGGAGCAGCCTTCAGAGGAGAGGGTCTTGAGAGAGGGGGCTGGCCTGGCACCTCCTGCCAGCCCTTCACTGGCCTCTCTGGCCCCAGCCCACACCAAGCACCCCCCTACCCCGCAGCCCCCCAGCCTCCCAGCTGGGTGTATGCTAATACTCTCTTGGTCTTTTACCCTCTTCTTTCCTGAGAGAGCAGTGGGGCGGGGCTCTGTCCTCTCCACCCAGCCTTTCTGTGGGTCTCTTGCCCCTCCCAGCAGGGACCCCACAACTCCCAGTGCCACGCTTGACATGGAGCAGGCCCGAGGCTGAGACACCTGAAATTGGCCTAATAAGCCTGAGCCCAGAGCCCAGGGAAGTCTGTTACGTCTGGGCTGAGAAAAGCTCTCCTTTCTCCGCGGGGAAAGGAAAGGCAGGTGGAGAAAGGCGGGGGTCCGGGGTGGACACAGACCAGTGAGGCCCCAGGTCTGTGTCCACTGGTCTCCATACTGTGCTGTGGACAGAGAGCCTTCCAGAGTCCCCATGTCCCTCACGGGGCCTCTGGAGTAGGATGAAGGTAACTAATGGTGGCGAGCTGGGCCAACAGTAGGGCCCAGCTTGTGGAAATCGTAGTTACACACACGTGAATGCATGCGTGTGTAGGAGCTAGATGGAAGCCTCCTCTCTGGCCAAGGTAGGCAGGATGGGGCAGTGGTTACAAGCTTAAAGTCCAACTCTTCAAACCCCAGCTCAGCCATTTATAGTCAGTGTGGCTTCAAACACACCACGTCTCTGCATTTCACTTTCCTCATCTGTAAATAGGGACAGAGTGAAATAGGAGGGAAGGGGGCAGGGATAGACTTTGGATGTGACGGAATAGTTGGAATAATCCTCCCACTCATTAGCCTATAGAGTTACCAGCCCATTCAAAACTAACCGTGCCATATTTCAAGGGTGCTCTCTCTTCTGGCCCACACTCTGTCTGTGGAGTGTGTTTCTCTCTAAATAAGTCCACTTCTTACCTATCACTTTGTTTCTGTCACTGAATTCTTTCTGTGATGAGACATCAAGAACCTGGGCAGCATTAAGTCCTGAGACCAGGTGTGTGATCTCAGTTAAAAGACTATAGGTTCAAGCCCCAGTCTGAGTTACATGGTTTCAACAGCAACCTACCTCATAGGAGAGTTGTGAAAAGTAAATGACTTCATATTTATAAAGCACTTAGAACAGAGGTCAGCAGACTTTCTGTAAGGGTCAGAGTGTAGACATTTTTGATTCTGCAGGTCAAACAGTCTTCATGGGAACTATTCCACTCTGCCTTTGCATCCTGAGAGCAGCTGCGGACAATACTCGTCTGAATGGGTGTGGCCAGGTTCCAATAAAGCTTTATTTGCAGAACAGGCAGAGGGCCTCGTCTGGCCTGTGGGCTGGGTTTTGCTGACCTTCCACACTAGGCCGTCCTCAGTATGTCTGTGGCCCCATCTCCACGGCTTCTGTCCTGCTTCTTCTCCGACAGCCTTTTTGCTCCCGCCAGTCCCCATGTGGGTTTGTCTTGCTCTTATCACCTGTAAACAGAGTTTTAAACTCAGGTTTGAGAGAGTTTCCTTCTACCTCTAAAATTCCTGTGGCTCACACTTGAGTTCCTTTTGAAGAGTTTCCCTGTCTTTTCTCCTTAGCTCTTGTTACATCACCTCTGGCAAGGGCCACAGCCTCCATTTTCCAGCTGAGGAAACAGACCCGGGGGAACTTGCTTGCCACCACCGCCTGGACTCCTTCCAGTGGGCCTCTTCCTGGCTTGGGAGGAAAGGGGTGCAGGGCAGGGGCTGGCCGTTTGGGAGGTGCCCCCACTGAAGGCATGAAACACCCAGTCTGCTGCAACCCAGGGCTGTGAGTGACCGTGTCGCTGCCCTTTCTCCTGCAGTCATCCTACGCCGTGTCACTGCTGCGGGAGTGCGCGAAGCTGCGGCCCTCAGACCCCACCGTGCCTCTGATGGCCGCCAAGGTCTGCATCGGGTCCCTGCATTGGGTGAGTGATCCCTGCAGGAGGGTGGCAGCAGGTGGGTGCGTGTCGCTGTGTGTGGAAGGGGTTGGGGAGTGGAGAATGGCTTCTGAAAACTCCAGCCTTTGTCCCCCAACTCAGGGTGGTGTCAGGTTTGTGCTTCAGCCTTGACTGTCTCCAGGGAGCCAAATGTGGAGTCAGAAGACAGGGTGCCCCCAACCTGCCCAGCAGAGGGGACGTGAGCAGGACCTTGGAGTTAACTGGGCTAGCTCACCATTCAGAGTCGGAACCAGCTCTGGGCTAGATGGGAAGGTGGTCTCTCTGTCAGCCACCTCCTTCCTTCTGGACTCCAGCACCCAGTCCCTGCCTTGTGCTCAGCTGCCTGCTTACCACTCTGCTGAGGCGGCTGAACTAAAAATGAGCTCAGCGTTTGCCCTCTCCCCACAGCAACTTTCCCTCTAGGAGGTCAGCAGGGGGAGTGGGGAAGGAGCCCTGGCCCAGGAACCCAGAGCGCCAGGCCTCGCCTGCTGCTCCCCTCTCCCTGGCTCCCTGGCTGCTCCTCTCCACCTGGGGGATCTTGCAGCGGCGCCTCTGCCCAGCTGTCTGCTCTCACTGGGAGCTCCTTTGCCCATGTTCCTGGCTTCTACAGACCCACATCAGCCTCCTACGTCCAGACCATCCTGTTTCCACCCTCTTCAGCAACCAGAACAGTGCAGCGCCTCTCCCACGTGTTGGCTTTCAGCCCCGCCTACATCTGTCTTCAAGCTCAATAAGCCTAGTTCCCTCATTGGCCAGCGTCTCCCAAAGGGGGAGCTTTTCCCATACATGTCCCTCCCCTTCCTGATGTTCCGACACCCCTGCCTGCCCTTGCTGTCGGGTGCCCAGCTTGTTCCAGGACATCAGGGGCTAGGTTCTAGGTGCCTCCGGCAGGTGCTTCAGAATTAGCAACCTCTCCAACTCCTCCAGATCTGGGGAGGGAGATTTTGCATTCCAACCCTTCCCGCTAAGTATGCTGAGGACCCTCTCAGAGGGTCCTTCCTTACCACCCAGTGGGCCTCATCCTGGCTCTGCTGCAGGGACTGGCTCCCTCACATTGGGGGTGGGGGGCCAGGGAGCAGCATCTTTCCCTCTGTTCCCTGGTCCTCGGGTCCCCATGTATGATGTGCGAGTATGGCCCTGCCTTGGCCCCACCCGACTGTGGGAGATGGGGGAGGAGAGAGCATAGCTTTTGGCCCCAGGCTTTATGATATCCCATAAGACTGATCTGTAATAGGCTCTCAGCATTTGGAGGAGGCAGCGTGGTGAGGTGGGTAAGAGTTTCACTGTTGTGTGGTGTAAATGATGTAAAGTCAGGAGAGGGCTGGACAGGTCAGGGAGGCCTCCAGGAGGAGGGGGCCTTGGATGGGGCTGAGGTGGTCCCTTCCGTCACAGTTTGCTTTCCTCAGCCTCATGGTTACTGGGGAAATTGCCTGTCTCCCAAGTGTTTTTTGGGAGACTGTTGGCATCTTCTACCCTAGAGGGATAGGGTCCCCTCTGGGTGGTGTGTGGGTGCCAGCAGAGCGAGGACCCAGGCTGAGCACGGCAGTGGCGGGTGGTCATGTGAGCCAGAGGATGCAGAGGGTAGGTTCACTGACCCCTAGCCTTGTGTTCCCAAGGCTCCAGAGAGGGGCCTCAAGTGCATCCCTGGGATGAAGTACAAATACCCACCTCGCCAAGGGTCAGTGGGGAGGGCATCTGTGCTCCCAGGGGCTGCCAGCTCTGAGGCTGCTGTGGGTCCACCCAGGCAGTGCCGCCCTTGCCAGGAAGCCCTAAATTTAGGTCTTCCCCTGCGGAGGAGCTGTTTCCCTCAGCAGTATAATGACAGTAATTATGTGCATTCAGATTACATGGTAATAAAATTAGGATCCAATCAGTCCAAATTGAAATCAGATGAGTTGGGATCAAAGTAATCAATGACAACATAAATAGAAAAGCCCAAAAGGAAACTTCAACATGCAGACTTGACATCCAAATTGGGGAGGAGGGTGAGCCATTTAACCTCGGCTGAGAAACATATTTGGGTTTGGGGGCTGGTTTGAACTAGGGTTTAAATCGGGTCCAGGCTAGAGCACGCATGGTCCTGCTGTAGGGCTGGGGTGGGCTCCTGGCAGCCTTCCTTGCTTTGCAACCTCATGTTCTCTTACCTTCCCTAAAGCCCCATTTATACCTGCCTTGGACACTTAGCATGATGCATTGCATTTCCTGTTGCATGTGTTTCTTGAAGGCAGGAACTTTCCTCTTTCTTGAAACTGCAGCCCAGAGTTCATGCTGGGTGCTGGTTGGATGGATCCTGCTTGGCAAGGACTTCTGCCTTGTATGGTACTTGCCTTTCCATCTAAACAGGAAGCTTCTTCACGTACTGTGTCTCATATCCTCAGCCCTTTGCCCCCACAAAGAACGCTGCACATAGTAGGTGTTCAGAAATATAGATTGACTTTGGCCCCAGCTGGCCAGGAAGGACAGATGTGGGAAGTCTACATTGGGTTCACGGGCCTCCCTGCTCCCTGGGTTGGTGCTGGGCTTGAGAGCAAGCTGTGGGTGGCCAGGGGCAGCGCATTCTCCTAGGAGGCCAGGGGCAGGGCGGCCCACACTCTCTGTCCTTAAGGATCTGAGAAGGAGGAATGGGTCTGACAGGCAGGCAGAGGGGCGCTGATGCTGATGGCAAGCACAGATCCTGAAAGGCGTCTGACGCCACCTCCGTCTCCAGCCCTCATGTCTCTTCTGACTCACGTCAGCCCCCAGCAGGCCCAGCCAAGCCCCCTGAGCAGGGGGTGGAGATCTGGGGGTGGACAGTGTGGCCCAGGTTGCAGGAAGGGAGGCTGAAACTGGAACTTGGAAAAACGAGTTGTGCTGGGTGAAGGCAGACTAACTGGCCATGAGCCCAGAGGTGGAGCACGTGCTATCCCCATGTCCTGTCCTTATGCCTAGAGCTAATGTCCCTGTGCCCAGAGCCAGTGCGGGATGCCCCAGGCTGGGTCTGAGAGCAAGATTGCCCAAGTGAGAGTGGGTGAGGAGGGGCCTGGACCGGTGATGTCCCAGGGTTGAGAGCACTGGTTCATTCTGAGTGGAGGAGGGTATCATGTCCAGGCTCTGACCTGGTGACAGCAGTGGGGCAGCCTCCTGCCTCAACATGGCAGTGTCTTGCCAGGGTCGCCAGCAAATTATTTGAGGCAGGAGAAAGAGGAGCTGTAATTATTTTTTCATATCCCTGCAAACAAAATTAGTTCAAATTCATTTCATTAAAAAGATTAAAAACTTTCTAGGCAGCTAAGGGATTGGGTGTGTGTGTGTGTGTGTGTGTGTGTGTGTGTGTGTGTGTGTGTCACATATGGAAGGAGAGGAGGTTGTGGAATGGAAAAGCAAGCCATGCTTGTGTTTTAAAAAGTCCGTGGTGCTGTCCCTCAGCCTCTTCCCCTATGGGGGTGGATGGGGTAGTGGAAAGAGTGCAGCCTCTGGATAGGGTTCAAATCCCTGGCCTCCCACTTAGTAGCTGTGTGACTCTGGGTAAGTAATTTGCCCTCTCTGTGCCTGATCAGTAACCTGGAGATGGTTGCATCTACCGTTACAGGGTGGCTGTGGTCCTCAGGGCTGAGCGGTGTCCCTGCTTAGCACACGGGAGGTGCCTAGTCAATGGTAACCATCCCTGTGATGGCCCCTTCAAATTAGCAGCCTCGCCTTTGTGGTTTTGCCTTTGTTTTGTGAGATTTAGGGGTAGGAGGGCCAGGAAGATGGATTAACTATTTTGGAGTTCAGAAAGAACGCCAGCTGCCCTGCCTTGAGCTTGTGGAGATGAGGAAGAGTACCTGTTGCTTCCAGGAAGAAAAAGTGTGTTTTTGGGAGAGCAGATGACAGCAGGTCTTGGACCCTGTGGGAGGCAACTAAGGACAAACTGGAGGTGCTGTTTAAACAGAGCTTTACAGGCTCAGAAATGACCTTTCTCTGGTTCCCTGGGCAGGAGGAAGGGGTACAAGCAGTTTGGCGCCTGTGAGATGAACCAGGCAGCCTGAGCAGGAGCAGAGTGTACAAGCCAGGAGCTTGACTGTGCAGGGACCAAATTAGGAGAACTGGAGATAGGCAGGAACTTGGAAAAGCGAGGGAACACTTTCCTTACTTACAGAAAGCAAAAACAAAGGATCAAAATGCTTCCTTACATCCTTTTCCCCAAAGGGTCACAGAGGAGAAAAATGAAGACCCACAGAAGATAGCCATGAATCGAGCAGCTCTGAAAGACCTAGGTGTAGACTCAGAAGACCTGGGTTGAAAACTTAGAAAAAGTTGTCCCACTTACTAGCGGGCTGACCTCAGATGGGTCCCCTAAGTGCCCTGTGCCTCTGAACCTCAGCTGTGAAAAACCATCCTGTCAGCTGGGCACCGTGCTCTGACGCTCCGGTGGGCACCCAGCTGCTCTGGAATTGCAAGGGAGGACGGGGGTTGGGGGGATCTCCTCCTGGGTTTTGTGGCAGAGTTACAACTAGAAGAGGTGTTAAAAAGCAGTGCATGGGGACTTCCCTGGTGGTCCAGTGGTTAAGCATCCGCCTGCTGATGCAGGGGACAGGAGTTTGATCCCTGATCTGGGAAGATCCCATGCGCCACAGCTATTGAGACCGCTCTAGAGCCACCGCAGTGAGAAGCCCTCTTGAAGCAACAAAGACCCTGTGCTGCCAAAAGCAAATAATTAAAAAAAAAAAAAAAAAAGCAGTGCAGGAGGATGGTTGAAATCTTTGGAAACCCCTTCACCCTAGAAGTATTTTGATGAGCAAGGAGAACACAGTGCTGTAACCTGAGTAGATCTTACTGAAGCAGGGGCTGCAACTCCAGAGCCATTAGCTGTTCACGGTGGCAGCCATAGGAGGAGGCATGTGAGGATTAGGAAGGGCAGGTGAGGTATCAGATGGCTGGGTGGTTGTAGATGGGCAGGCTCTGGGCAGCTCAGTCAGCAGTTTGTTTTTCACGTCATAGATTGAGACCTACTCCTGGGTTATGAAATAGAAGCCTTTTATAAAAGGAACAGGGAATAGCACAGAAAATATCTGAGTGTATTACCCACAGTAGAAGTGAGTACTGTGACATGGCTAGGTGGGTGGTTACAGGTATGTGTGTTGCAGACCGTGGCCGGGGAGGGCTCAGAGAGGTGGACCGACCTGGCACAGCTGACTGCAAGGAGACCCTGTTGTCCTTGTGTAAAGTCGCTCCTTTTCTGTGATTAAGGGTCATGCCAGAGACAGAAGGCAGACTGTGGTGTCCCCTCTCTGAGTTCCAGGAAGGTCTTTGATGCCACTTCCTAACTTGTCAGTCCGTGTAGCTGTAGGGGACACGGACTCTACCCAGATGGTACCACCACCTGTATTAGACTGAGACTTAAAAAAATTCTGGAAAATTAAGCTAATTATGGATCTAGTATCACAGCTAATAGTAATAGTAGGAGCTTAGGTTTCTTCAAGCATTGCTCTGAGCATTTGTTGTGTCTTTATTTCATCATTCAGTCCTCCCCACAGTCCTGTGAGACCCAAACCTGTTACACCCATATCACAGAAGGACCTGGGTCACAGCAGAGTGAAGCGACTTGCCCAAGGTCATACAATAAATAGCCAAGCCAGGATTTGAGTTCAGGAAGCCTGGCCCTAATGCTTGTGTTCTTAGGTGCTAGGCTGTCCTGATCTTTGCATGGAAAACTTACTCAGGGGTGTGGAGTGATTCTGGATTTAGGTGGGTTTATCACAAGGGTTTCCCTGATAGCTCAGTTGGTAAAGAATCTGCCTGTAATGCAGGAGACTTTGGTTCAGTTCCTGGGTCGGGAAGATCTGCTGGAGAAGGGAAAGGCTACCCACTCCAGTGTTCTGGCCTGGAGAATTCCACGGACTGTATAGTTCATGGGGTCCCAAAGACTCGGACACAACTGAGCGAGTTTCACTTTCACTTCACTTCATCACACTTAAAGGTGGGAAAACCATATTCTCAAGGGTTTTAGGATTCCCATTCCTGTCTTAGATGAAGGGGAATTGTTCATTATGCATTTATATTTTATATTTAAAATACATATATATTGGGGGATTTTGTTGATATATCTTTTTAATGCGACAGCATTTTCCCCTTTGCCTAGCTAAAGTATCCATGAATAAATATATTAATACTGTATATTATCATAGTTAATAAAATTAATAGTATTTTTCTTCATTCATAATCAACGCTTTGACTCCACATGCAAAAAACTTTTTGTGGTAGGTAATAGAGATCAAAAGTGCTGTCGGCCACGTGAGAAAGTGGTACACTGAAGCCTTGTGGGTTTGCTTTGAGACAAATGCTGACACCACGCTGAGAGACCATTTTCAGCTCTGTGGGCAAGGCTGGCAGGGACTGGCCAAGGATGGCTGCTAACCTGGAGTCAGACTGGACCACAGGTTGGAAAACTAAGGCTGTATGTTGTCGCTTTTTAAAACTGAAGGCTGGTGAGCCCTGTTAATCAAGAATATGATACATGAATTGCAGAGTGACTTTTCCCTGTATGCCAGTAATTGCCGAGCTCCATCCCTGGCACCCTCTCTGCATGGGTTGCAGGAGATAGAAGTCGGCGTTTGCCTAGAAGAAGGACATGCCATGAGCGAGTGCACGTTCATGGTGTGCAGGAGGTTTCTGAGTTCTGTTTATGATTCGTACTCAGGAGACCTGGGTTCAATCCCTGGATTGCGAAGATCCCCTAGAGATGGGAAAGGCCACTCACTCCAGCATTCTGGCCTGGAGAATTCCACGGACTCTATAGTCTGTGAGATCGCAAAGAGCTGGACACGATTAAGCGACTTTCACTTGGTGATTTATAAAAAAGCTCGCTCCCATTTGAATGGGGCATATGATGCCTGAAGACTGTGTGGGAGACAAACCACACCAGCATGGGGCATGTTTAAGAGGAGGCAAGGTGCTGTCTGCTCACTTACCCTTCCCTTGGTGCTTCCTGTCCGCTCTGCCATGAGACCTCCCAGGACAACCCCAGCCAGGCAGTTTCCCCCTCCTGGATCTTCCATGGCCCCAGGCCAGCACCACACAATGGAGCCTTAATTAAGAGCCTGTCCCTTTCCCATGCCGTCCTCGTTAGATATTCCATGTGTGCTTCATCCAGACATCCTGTGCCTGTGACATTGGGCCTCCCCAGCCAAGCCCAGCATAGAGCTAGGGCTGCAGAAGCCCCCGAGGAGATTTGTAGGGAGGAGCAGTTAAGAGTTGAGATGGGGTTGGTCCTAGCTCCTCATTTTGCAGATGAGGACCTTTGGGGCACAGAAAGGAGAGGAGGTGACTTGCTCGAGGTCCCATATCTATCAGGGGCCAAGCCTATGTCGGGAGTCTTGAGTGAGCGATAGTTGCTCAGTCATCCGACTCTTTGCGACCCCATGGACTGTAGCCCACCAGGTTCCTCTGTCCATGGGATTCTCCAGGCAAGAAAACTGGAGTGGGTTGCCATTCCCTTCTCTAGGATGTTGGGGGACTTGCCCGGTGCTCAGCCTGTCTCTTACTTCAGGCCCCACAGCTCTCCTGCATCCTGCTGGGCCACGTGCTCCAGGAGACGGATCTCTGCATCCACTGCCCTCAGTCCTCCTTGCAACTGAGACTGGGCAGCAGGCAGCTGTGAGGTTTCCTAAGCTGTCTGCTCCCCCGAACCCCGAGACCTCAGGCCTAAGGGTGCTGTAGGCCCAGCTGTCAGCTTCCATGCCCTTCCAGTGACCAGTCTGCTAACCTGGAGGCAGTCCACTGCCCAGCTCAGTGGCTTGAGCTCGACCACATGGGGGCTGGAGAGCTGCCCTTGTTTTGTCAGAGCTCGTGGCTGGGCTACTGGGAGCCAGCCCCTCCTGGGAGCCAGCCCCCCCACCCCCCACCACCATTGTTCCCTGGTCTCTCAGCTCACCCACACTACCTCTCTTGTACTTCGGAAGTTTTTAACTCCTCTGTTCATGGGTTCTCTGCTCCGTCAGTCTTTTCTTGCATATTGCTCCCCACAGCTGTGCCCTCAGGGTGGACTCAGCCCAGCTTGCCTCTCCATGGCTAATGGCCTCTCTCTCAGGCTCCCCTAATACTCCAGGGAAGGAGAGCCTACTAGTTCCCCCAGCTGTGGCCTGCAGTCAGATGACAAGATGCACAGAGCTGTCCCTCTCCTGCCGAGTGGGATGGACCTGGGCAGGGTCGGGTACACTTCCTGGGGTGTCAGAATCCAGGTTTATGGGCCCCTCTGGGTGTTGGAGGGGAGCCCCCCGACAAGGGACCCTGCCTGACCTCTGGGTGGCAGTGGGGCTGTGGGTATGAATCTCCTTGCTGAGGGCGTACCAATCATTCTTGGTGACACTGCCATACCAGCCACGTGGGCAGATGACATTCCAGGGTTGGGTGAAGGGAGGGGGCCTCTGGAAGGCCCGTGAATGGGCACAACGGAGGCCCCCAGCTGTCCCCTGCCTTGCAGCAGGCCCGCCTACTCTGTGGGTGCCCCAGAGGGCCCTTGAGGGCCGCCTTGTGTGCCCCTCTGTTCGTGTCACATGTTGTGTGTGATGTGTGTACACGTGACCTGCGCCAGGTGGTCCCTTTCCAACTGGAACAGTCCCTTCTGCTCGCAGGACAAAAACAACCCCAGGCCTTTTTCCCCTGAAAAGTTAGAGTGCCTGGTGTCAGGTAGCGAGCTCACTGCTGGAGAAGGCATGGCGCCTGCCTGCTCTGCGGGGTGGGCTATCCCGGGGCCTGGTCCCCGAGCCCTGCCTGTCCCCCTCCCCCCAACCTGCTCCCAGCTCCCCTCTCTCTGCTGAGGAGCAGGGCAGGGACAGATGCAGGGGCCACATGAGGAAAGAGGCTGCTGTAGACTGTCCAGGCTCTCAGAGCAGCTGTGGGGAGCTGGGGTCTTTGGAGCAAGGCAGACTTTCCCTATGAGAGGAGGGAACACAGAACACAGGCACCTGGATGGGTGAAAAGGTCCCGGTTGTCGCAGGTGGAGGAAACAGCTATCCTTCCACTCGGGCTGGGTGGCCTCTGAAAGGCGCCTGGGCCTCTCTGGTCAGGTGTGAGGAATTACAGTTCCGAGGGTCCCAGGCTGGGTGCCTATGAATAGCTGCCCTCCCCAGTGACCTTTGCCTCTCCTCTTTGCAGCTGGAGGAGGCAGAGCGCTTTGCCATGATGGTGATCCACCTTGGGGAAGAAGCTGGGGACTTCCTCTCCAAGGGCTACTTGGCACTGGGTCTCACCTACAGCCTGCAGGCCAGCGACGGTGAGTGTCGGGACCCGGGAACCTCTGCTCGGGGTGACTCGGGCCTCCTCATGGCCTCCCAGGCCTCTTGTCCCCTCAGTGTCCACCCCCGCCACACCCCCCTTGACTCTTCTAGGATAGGTGTGCACGTGTGCAGACGCAGGCACACAGTGATGTGCACGAGTGTGCGTGCGCACACACACACACACACCAGTTCTTTTCTGCTTTTGCTGCAATTTCGCCAGCCTCAGATATGCCCTCTTCATGAACCCGGTTCTTTCTCCTTTCAAGGCCCAGCCCCAACTGATCTCTGCCCCTGGAACTCCTGTGGCATTTGTGCCACCAGCCCTGAGCCCACAGTGTCTTCGTTCTGGTTTACCTTTACCCCGCAGCACCACTGCCATCTTTTAGGGTCTTTTAAGTTTCCCCGATGCATGGCACAGAGCTAGGTACCTAGCAAGCGTTTACTAAATGCTTGACTTGAGCTTGATGCCTAGCTTCCCCTCCTGCCGCCTGGAGCCTGCATTCCCTCCCCAACCCCACCTACTTCTGTATCCTTGCAGCCTGAGGGAAAGGGAGCTTTAGGTCCCCACCCAGGCCAAACCCAGAATAGTCATCAGCCCCCTACACTCCCCAAATGCCAGCTCCTGGAAGCGGGCTTCAGATGCCCACACAGCGAGAGGTAGGAACAGCTGGTACTTGCGCAGGAAGGGAGGAGGAAGGATGAGATCCTAGTGCGGTGCCAGCTCTTTGTTCATGAGTGACAGTGGTCACTTCAGGGTGTCAGTGAGGCTCTGATAGAGAGCCCTGGGGTCCCCACACACCGGTCAAGTGAGGGAGTCATCAGTCCCTTGGTCAGAGTCCAGAGACCCTCCACGTGCCTTTAATCCTCTAGAAACAGGGCTGCGCTATGAGCTTGGGACCCCGGACATCTATCCATGCCTGGTGCTGCCAGCAGCATCCTGACCTACTCTTACTGGAGCCTGTGACCGTCATTTTAAAGCTTCTCAGGGGGTTCAGTGTGTAGCTGAGCCTTCAAATGCTTATCCTACTGCATTTAAAGCTGATTTAATTTACCAGGGAGGTGTCTGGTTTGGGTTAAAGCAAGAAGCCTTGTGGTCAAAGTGCAATAGAGGTTTCTGGTGGGCCGGCAGAAGAGGAGGTCGTGTTAGGGGTGATAAGATATTCTGGAGATGGATGGTGGTGATGCTTGCAAGACATGGTGAATGTACTTAATACTGCTGAATTGTCCACTTGAAGTTTGTTAAAATGGTTAGAAAAGAGGAAGCTTCATGAGTAAGGAAGCCTAGGGAGGCACATGCCAGGACAGGTGTAACTTTTCTCCAGAAGCTCCGGCCTTCGGAAGGATCAAGGTGGCCCATGCGGCAAGGAAGGCAAAGGGGTAGAAGGACCTATTGTGCCAAGAAGTGTGCGTGCCAGGAGGCTGGGGCCAGGGGGACACCTGCACCCCTTCCCCCGGTAACCAGGGCACCAGTCTGGAGCATTTGCCAGACAGGGTCCCGGTGGGGCCTCTGCCCGCAGAGCTCCATGCCCCGGGTGGGGCAGGGCTGGGTTGGCCCCCCTCCAGCAGCCCTTCACGGCTCTGTCTCCGTCCTGTCTCCTGCAGCGACTCTGAAATCCAAGCAAGATGAACTGCACCGGAAAGCGCTGCAGACACTGGAGAGGTGAGGGTGTCAAAGGGCAGCACTGCGTGAGGGGGCTTGTCCTCCTGCTCTCTCGGGGGACCCTCTGCTGTGACAGAGCAGAGGTTTCTGTCTCCATTTTGTTGACCAGTAAACTGAGGCTCTGAGAGTTCACACAGGAATCAGGGACAGGCCTTTGGGGTTGGGTGGTCCAGTTGAGCATTTCTGTACTGGTGGAGCTGCCCCTAGGCTCAGCTCTCCTGCTTCCGAGTTCAGGGGACAGGAGATAAAGCAGGAAGGCACCTTGCAGAGTGATCTACTAGTACCAGGGGCTCAAAAAGGGGATTTGCCTCCTCCCAGCCCCTCCCCAACCTGAGAGCTGTGAGGCTCCCTCCCTCAGCCCTCAGAGAGCTTTCCTGGGAGCCCAGGGTCTGGGAGGGAGCGTTAGGTTTGGGGGTGGTGGGGGAGAGGCAGAGAAACCCTTTCCCCAGGCCTCTCCTATGAGTTCCTCTCCAGCAACAGCCTGACCCTACCAGAGTATTCCTCTCCCTCCCTCCTCTGGCCGTTGTAGGGCTCTTCCCTCTGAGCACATATGGCAGGCCTGCCCCTGACTCCTTGTGCCAGCTTCCTAGGAACATCCAACTCCCCTCTGGGGCAGGTTGTTCTCAAACCCAGGGAGGAAGGAGAGTCCCATTCTGGCCAACTGCCTCTGAGCTCCAGGATCAGGGACAGTTCTTTCCTTCCCCCACTGGCTCTTCACTCCTAAGGCTTCTGGCCAGAGAGGCCACCCAGCCCCTCCATCCTCCGGAGGTCTTCACTGTCCCACGTGGAGAGGGCAGGCTGCAGGCTCTGTACAGGCCCCAGCCAGGCCAACAGCTGCCCAGAGGAGAGGGGCTTCCCTCAGCCTCTAGTCCTGCTCTGCCAGGTATCCCCCACCTCAGCCAGAGCCAACCCTCTTGGCACTCACTGCCCCAGCCTGGCCTGCCCCTGGGCTTTCCGCCCCAGCCGTCATCTCCCACGGGGCACCCTCCAAGGTGGGGCTGGGCACAGTCCAGCATTTGGCTCTGCTAAAAGCGCCCAGCACAGGGCTGGCATCACGCTGGTTGTCGACCCTCGATAGCTGATTCACTGCTCACCTTCCCGATACAGAGCCCAGCAGCTGGCGCCTGGCGACCCCCAGGTCATCCTCTATGTCTCCCTGCAGCTGGCCCTCGTCCGCCAGGTGAGTCCTCACAGTTCCTAACACCCAGGTGTCTGGGGGTGCTGATCTCCTTCTGGCCCCACTGCTTTTACCAGCTGTGTGACCCTTTGCAAGTGACTTGACCTCTCTGAGCCTCTATTCCTTATCTGTTATGTAAGTGCCTTCATATTCCACCCCAGAGGGCCCATTAAGTCAGTTACTGTGGTAAAGCCCCTGACCTCTGGTGGACACACAGGAAGGGCTTGTTCTCTGCCCTCAGTCCCCCTGCAACACGTCCGTCTCCTGATAAGTTGACAGGAGACCTCAGTAAACATTTGTGTCCTCACCTTCCACTGAGCTTTCCCCAGGGGCTTAGGGGAGCAGAGAGAGTGTCATGTTGAGCTGCTTCTGTGTGACACAGAGCTTCCCCTGGCCGTGTGGACGTCACCGCCAGGCTCAGCCCCTGGGGGCTAGTGGGCCTCCTATCTGCTGACCACCTCGATCCCCAAGGCCCTCCAGACCAACCTGCCTTCCTTCTCTGAGCTGAGCTGTTGGTTTTAGAAGGTCTGTTCAGGGGCTGAGTGAGGTCAGGCAGTCACCCACGCAGCTGGTTGCCTGTCAGAAAAAAGTGAAGGTTCCCGCCCCCCAGGCCTCTCAGAGTCTCTGCTCTCACATGGGCTGCTCAGGCTGGTGCTCTATGTGAAGCAGGGCCTCTCGGTGGCCTTGATCTGGTGAGTGTGGACGCTGGGCCACTCAGGGACTGCAGACAAGCCAGCAGGACCAGGGCTGGGCTCTAGCCTGGCAGAGAGGAGTCCGCAGAACCCTCTAGGTGGTGGCTGCTCGCAGTCGGGTCATGGGCAGCCCGGCTGATGAGAATGCTGCCCTGCTTCCATAGGCGCAGGCCAGCCCTGAAGCCGAGAGGAGGGTGCCGTTGGCCCCATCGGACACCTGAGGCGCTGCAGCTCTGCTGAGCTCAGGAGCTGGGAGCTGGCCGCGCCTGCACAGTTCAGCTTCAGAGCCCACTCTGACCTAGTTAAGCAGCCCCGTGTGGCTCGAAGTATCCTGTTCCCCTGTCCCATTTGGAAGCGGGCACTTGGAGCCTTGTCCACCAGCCTGGTGGTTGGTTTTACGGGTTGGTGTCAACTTCCGGTCCCTGGTCTCCTCTTCAGGGAGCCGCCTTTCCAGCCCCCCATGCCACTTGCCCCTGGTTCCCAACTCCCAGGTCCTAGAGCAGGCACTCAGTACCTCTCCACCACTGTCTCCAGAAACATCAGTCTGCTCTGGTGCTCCCTGGAGTGTGGACACAAAGATATCCGAGACCAGTTTATTTTTAGCCCTCAGTTGGAGAACCAGTACTTTCCTTGCCAGTCCAGTCCTGATAAACCTTCCGTGATGTATTTTTTAGTATCTTTAATTATTCAGTCACCTCTGATGAATGGTGTCTGTCCTCCAGGAGAGATGGCTGGGCCAGGCCAGGGGAGCCTGGTACCCCATGTCCTTGGGCCCCCCAGATCTTGGTAACCTCAGGGGGCTGAGGGTCTCTGAATGGACTCTAAGCTAGTCCTGCCTGTCTGGGTCTCTGAGGCCCTCTGCGCCATCCTATCCAAAGCATGTCTGGCTGCTCAAAAAGTGAGGGCTGTGGGTTTGGACACCCAGCCCAGGATCATGCTGCTGGAGCAGCCTTTGGGGTGGGGGACACGGGCAAGCTGAGCCAGCGGTCACACTGACCTTAGCTTCCTCCTTTACTTTCCATGACCTTTCCACAGAAGGAAGTCCCCATGGGAGGACTCTGGGCCTGGCAGTAATGCAGAGACCAGGTGGAGACCAGGCAGGGGTCAGGCATGCCAGGGACCAGAGCCCCCAGCTGACCTGTGTACTGTAGACCCCTCCAGGAGCATTGGAGATGTAGATCTGAGGTTTGGTCAAGAGCAAGACTTTTGGAAAAAGACTCTGAGGTTCCTGGGAGGATGAGGCCCTGGTGTGGTTAGTGTCTCAAATAGCTGACAGCTGCTTAGCCTGAGCGCCTGAGCGAACATGTCTCTCTGGACTGGAAGGAATGCTCTTAACCTGTTCATTAGCTGCCTGGGCTTTGGGAGCTTGAAGAGGGAAGTTTGCATTTTCAAACGTGTTCCATGCCCAGCAGGGCGTTTTTCCTACGTTGTCTCACCCTCTCAGCCAGTGTCGTAGGTAGGACTGTTATCCTCATTTTGCAGCATAGGAAGTGTGGCTCAGAGAGGCCAAGTCCCCTGCCCCGGCACCAGCTGGGAAGTGGCAGAGTTGGAATTCACATCCCGTCTGACCCCAGGCCTAAGCTCTTGCCACATGTATGTGTCAGCCCCCATCACCGCGAGAACGGGTTCAGAGGAGAGACCTGTAGCCAGTGGTCCGGGTGCCCTCTCACAGTCCCCCTTCTCCAGTTTGGTTGGGGCTTCCCAACCAGTCCTTCAGGGTCCGTTGTGGACCTGCCCCCCTTTCCTCTTTTCTGTGGGACAGCACCGACTTGGAACAGCAGGCCCTTCTTGCCATGGTGTTCGAGGGTGTGTTTTCTCGTCAGAGCCCCTGCCTGCCCTACGGTGCCTGGGGTCTCACAGGGCCTACTGCGCGTCGTGGGCTGGCACCCGGCCCCTGAGTCCGGGGAGCAGTATGGGCGTTGGGGAAGGTCGCTAAGCCGGCAGTTTTCTCTGGCAGATCTCCAGCGCCATGGAGCAACTGCAGGAGGCCCTCAAAGTGTGCAAGGACGACGCCAATGCCCTCCATCTGCTGGCTCTCCTCTTCTCCGCCCAGAAACACTACCAGCATGCCCTGGACGTTATCAACATGGCCATCACGGAGTACCCTGAGAACTTCAAGTGAGTTCCCTGTGGACGTGGGAGGCTGGTCCTGCGCACACTGAGAGTCAAGGCGGGCCGAGGACCTGTGGGCTCAGAGCCTGGCTCTGGTGTTTCGTTTGGTGCCGGGAGGCGCCGTGTGTGGAAGGGGAGGCTCTTGGTGGTAACTGCAGGCTTCATGGGGGGCTGTATGGACCACCAAGGAGACCGTGCTCTGAGACAGCATGCCTGAGCTGCTTCCGTCCTGCCCTGCACTCTACATTTGAGCCTCATGGGGACACTAACTTGTGTGACTTAGCCATAACCCTGGCATAGCCAGCCAAGGATGGTTTCTAACAGTAGCTGGGCTGATAGAGGCCATGTGAGCTGGCCCCTACCTCCAAGAAGGCCACAGGCAGTCGGGGTGAAGATTTATATCCCCACAGAGTGGGATATATATCTCCCTCTGTTCTCTGCTTCTCCGCAGCTCCTGCTTGCCACATCACCCAGATGCCTGTCTCTAGGGAGCAGGGTTCACGCTGCCCTTGGCCCCAGTGGTGGTGGGTGGGTCAGGACCAGACCCTCTTGCCCCCACCTATACACAAGGGACCTACTGCCATCCAACCAGGACCTGGGGAACAAGAGTCTCACTGACTTGTTGAGGCAGGAGGGTGTGTCACCCTGTGGGAGGAAATGAGGGGGAGGTCATCTTTTGATTTCTGCCCTCCTTCCCTGGGACAGGTGACATAGGGTGCTAATAAACCCTGTTTCTTTGAATCCCATGATCCCAGAATGGGGCCCTGAGCACCCCCATCCCCACTCCCACTGTGCTCTACCTTGGGGTTTGAAAGAGAACCGGCCAAAGGCTGTTATCTTCAGACAGCAGAAAGAAGCGTGGTCCTGGTGCCCTGAGACGTGACTCATGCTGGCAGTGAAAACAGTTTCACAAAGAATTAGGGAAATTGGTGGGTGCCATAGCCGAGATCAGTGATCGAGGGGAGCTGCAGGCGGCCCAGCCCAGGTGGAGTCCCTCCACGTGGAGAGCCCAAGCGCTTGTCTCTGTTTACCTACAGTCCAGCAGGGGCAGGACTGACCCTTTGCACCAGGGGTTCTGGCTTTCCTGTGCTTTGGGCCTCCTTCAGAAGATACCGTGGTGGCTTTGCCCATGGGCTTTGCTGGGGGTGACTTCCTCCTCACCAAGTCATGAACACAAAGGGCCGGCTATGTGGAGCTGGGACCCACCTGGGCCAGGACACCAGGGTCAGGAGTCACGATGCTGTGGGTGGGGTGGGGGTGTTAGTCTGGACTAGGGTCAGCAGAGCCCAGGTGGGTCCCAGCTGCCCCTGGTCGGGTGTGAGCTGAGATGGTGCGAGTCCAGCTCCACATAGCCGGTCCTTTGTGTTCACAAGACAGCCCTGGCTCTTAGCCGCCCTTCTATATTTGAGAGATTATTAAAATTGAAGTTAGTTCACTTTAAAAGGCAAGTCGCCTACGGCATACACCACGTAGACAGAACCATGTGTGTGGACAAGGCATAGTTACCTAATCCCAAATACAGTACAGCAAGACCTACTGTTCAGAAGTTTATTTTTTACTTTTATAAAAATACAGGAAGGACAGAAGTCTTCCTCTTCTAGTACCAGATAACCTGGCTTTTTCCCAAGCTCGAGACTGTCTGGCAGGGTCAGACCCGTGGTCTGCTGCCAGCCGTGTGGGTGCGAGCATGCCTCTGTGTGTTTCATTGTCGGTTAGGCTTCGGTGGGAGGGTTAGAACAGCAAAAGGGCTAGAATCCTCATCCAGCCCCTGGCTCAGAGTGTGTGTCACAGAGGAAACCCGAGGCTGGGCCAGGCGTCAGACGTTGTCCTTTATCCGAGTGAAATCTTCCGTGTATTAATAGGTGGAGACTGAGCAGATGGGCGCAGAGCTGTCCTGTGGAAGCCACAGAAGGGGCTGCCCATACTGCTCCCCTGGGCCCCCCGATCCAGTGCAGGAGCTTCCCCTGCCAGCTGTCTCTTTCTAGCCCCCCAGGTGTTCTTTCTACCACCCCCTTCTTTCCTCCCACCTCACTTAGGTACAGACTCTTTCACCTGGAAATGCTTCAGTCACTCAGGGTGTCTTGGAGAGGTGGGGGAGGTGGGGCCTTGCTGTGAGGTTGGTGACTTCCCCCCGGCGCCCTGTGGGGGTGCCTTCTAGGCTCCCAAGAATATCTGGACCTGAACTGTGACATTTGCGCCTGTGTGCCTGCATCAGGAGAAGAGAACCCAGAAAAGTGGGAGCCCCAGGTGGGGAAGGTGCTGGTGGTCAGTGTGTAGGGTGACTGCTGCTCAGGGTCAGCCAGGTCCCCACCTCTGCAGGCAGGAGCCTTCAGCGTGGGGCAGCCTCTGCCATGGGAGCAGAGCCCCTGTATCCAAACACCACAGGGCCCCTACAGGGGCCTCAGGCGCTCTCAGGGGCTGGAAGCACGAGGAGACACCTCTGACGTCCTAGCCCGAGGAAGGAAAATGTTTTAAGTCCCATTCCCGGAGCACAGTTGGGGTTCTTGTGCTCCTCTGTCACCAGAGAAGCCTGCTGTGGAGTGTTCGGGACCCAGAGCGTCCCATCCCCCGTGGTGCTTCCATCTGTGAACCTGCCCATCCAGGGAGAGAGAAGGTTCTTATCTCCGAGCCGCAGTGTGCCCTTCACATTCACGACCGTGGGGAGCTCCCCTTTGAACTGGGCCAGCCCTAACGGCTACAAAACTTACTGAGTAAAATATAAGGGGCTTCTGGCTTCCAGAACTGTGAGACAGTATATTTCTGTTGTCTTAAGCAAAACGACCCATGGACTAGCAGGAAATGTCACTGCGCCCACTACAGTCAGGGATCACTGAAGAATGTCACCGCCCTTCAGCTGAAACTGTAGCCTGCCCTTCCAGCTGCTCTCTGCACTGGGAACAAGCTGTGAGTGGCTCCAGCTGTTGCCACAGCAGTTAATTAAACCCCTAATCCAATAAATACCAGTGCAGCCAAACAAAAAATTCTGCCCCAGATGATGCGGTGGATGCCCTGACCTCAGCATCGTCAATAAGGTCTGTCCTGTGGGGCCCCACAGGTCTGGGCCTGTTTGCCACCCAGCGCCTTGCCAGTTCCAATGGCTGAGACCTTGCTCTTCCTCTGTGCAGAGTGAAGGAGAGGCTGGCAGGCCTGTGTCGGGTGGAGGAGGCCTGGCACAGGGGGATGCTGGGGAGTGGAACAGACCCTTTCCTCTTGGCTTGGCCACAGCAGGGCCCTGGCTGTCACTTAGCTATGCTCCCTCCAGCAGCTTGCTCCTCCTCACCATGCCCCTTCCTCCTCGGCTGCTGAAAGACTGACATCTCTCCTGTCTCCCTCTGCTTCCAGGGTCTATTGTGAGATGCAGACAAGAGAAAATCTCATAGTCAGTTTAGGGTTCAGGGCAGCAGTGGGGGAAGGGGAGATGGTCCACAGCCTAAGGCTGTGACGTGGGGCTCAAGGTGGGCAGCACACGTGGTGGGCCAGGGGAGGGCGTCTTGCACATGAGGGCAGTGGAAGCTGAGAAGTGTTCTGGCTCCCTATGGCCACCAGGAGGTCACCATTCCCAGGACTCAAGACTCCTGGAGAAAATCCCAGCCTTTGTGGAGCTGACTTCAAATTCAGGGATTAGAAAACATAGCAAAGGGGATCTTTATTTCCGTACTGTGGGGTGACCTTTAGTTAATGGAGCTCGAGTTTAAAAAGGCAGAAACGTGATGAGGCAGCGGCTGATGGCCCTGCAGGGACAGTGTGAACCTGGCATGATGAGAACCAGACACCCGAGCAGCTTCCTGAAATGCTGAGGGCTTTCCACTAAGCCCTGGACACATGTGCTGGCCAGGCTGTCCCTGGCCAGTTTGCAGGGGGCCTCAAGGGGGCAGCAGGCTCCCTATTTGGACCTGGGTTCCGAGCCAGGCTGGGCCTTGGAATTCGAGAGGTCCCCACAGCAAGCTCAGCGATGTCTTAGCTGTTTCCTTCTGCCTTCCTGGGCTTGGGAGGCTCAGCTAGGAGAGTCAAAGGAACAGGCCACTGATAAGCTTGTTCCAGAAGCCATGGGCTCCACTGGGTGCTGGTTTTAGGTAACAGATTCCTTGTGCTTTAGTCAGGCTGCTTGTAGGGAAGGTCGCCATAGTAACCAAACAACATTCCTGGGCTAATGATGGGAGCTTTCCAATAACCAGCCTGTCAGTCATTGCTCCCACCCCAGGCCTGGCAGCCTGCCAGACCGGTTTTGAAAGCCCAGGCTATTGGGTTGGCAGGAGAGGAGCAAACTGGGTTGGCAGGAGAGGAGCAAA